>WSYH01005570.1:0-43469 GCA_036426205.1 Ascaphus truei
ACAAACACACACACAGATACAAACACACACACACACACACACACAAAGATACAAACACACACACACACACACACACACACAGATACACACAAACAGACACGAGAGCAGTGGAGAGCAGAGGCAGCGACGGATGTGAGTGACTGGGGGGAGGGGGAGGGAGGAAAGGCATGCGATCCGTGCAGGACAGGCAAATTTACAACTAACTCCCTCCCCCCCAACCCCCCTACCTTCTCCTATCACCCGGGGCAGAAGGGGACGGGACACCGCGCAGCCACCAGCAGGCAGAGGAGCAGGGAGGCAGACACACACACTCACCGTGTGCTCTGCACAAAGCGGAAGCCCCGCCCCCGGCTTCCTCTCTGCCTGCAGCCAATCCCCTGCGGCATGAAGGAGGGATAATGGGGAGGGATAAACGGAGGGATGGTGGGGAGTGATAATCGCGGCGCCCCTCTAGGCAAACCACGGCGCACAAGGGCGCCGCGTCGCACAGATTGGGGACCGCTGGGCTGGGCCGCAAATATGTTTGTTGTGGGCCGCAAGTTTGACATGCTTGCTCTAAATGAACTGCCCAGTCATGTATTTCATCCCACCATGTTTCAGTAATGCCGATGATATCATACTGCTCCCTTACAGCTATTAATTCAAGCTCCCCCATTTTATCTGTCAGGCTTCTTGCATTAGCAAGCATGCATTTCAGTTTTTTATCAGCCTGTACTATTATTTTATCTGCTCCTTTTTTTCTGCGCCAACTTCATTTAGTCTTTAGAAGTTTTCTAGTATTATCTGTATTTACTTGTCAAACTCGCACGTGTCCCCATTCTACCTCCATAACCCTTTGTTTCCTCATCTATTCTATTTAGTTCATTATCTGTTTCATTCCCCTCCCCCTTCCATCCTAGTTTAAAATCTCCTCCAACCTTTTTAACATTCTCCCCCTTAGGTCACTAACGGTAGGAGACCCAGAGAAGAGTAGAAGTACCCGGTAATTTAATTTTCACTAGTTGTACTATATGGGACTCATGGGTCGGGAGTAAAGATATTAGAGGACATATCTTATGAATCTGCTCTGGAGAAATTAGGAATTTCCCTAACAGTAATGCACATGAAAAGACGTAAACTTCAGTAAAAGACTCCAGCTGTTTTACCAGGCACGATACCCACAATGAATCCCAAACATTCCATTTTAATATCCATCAAATCGGATCGTGAGATTTCCATCAGAGTTCTCTGTTAATAACCATCTGCATTATAGAATAGCATTCTGACATGGCCATCGTTACCCTGTGTGAAAAATACAGAGCAAAAGGATACTCAAAACAAGCCCTTAATGCTCCAATATAACCAAATTCAATAAATGCGGAGCAGGTGATCGTCTTTAAAGGATATTAAAAACCTACACTATTTTTTTTAATTAAAATTTGTTTATGCTTTTTTTTATGTCAAGAGGCAGAAGAGACTCAAAGAAGTACAGTACTCAGTGTTCACACAAACACAGATTATAATTTACCATGATGAGTTCTGCATCCCACAAGTCTCGTCTTTGCAGATGACATTTCCAGGCAAATAAGGGTGGGCATGACTCATCTACAAGGTGCTTTGGCGGCATGTTACCCCGCTTGGACTTGCCTGTATAGACATCCCTTCATCTGGGCTGGACTTCTTTGCATGATGACTGGACTTCCCTTCAGCGAGACTGGACTTCCCTTCAGCGAGACTGGACTTCCTTGCATATTGACTCCACATACCGGCAACTTTTTTTTGTTATGCATTTCATGTGCACATCTTCTATACCGTGTTATGGAAGATCCCAGAGTACAACCTGACTGGGTCCATGCAACGGGACTTTACCAATGTTACAATTGGTAGACAAAGATTTTACGGGGATGTGATGCACATGATAACCCTATAATGTACAGGTACAGCTACTCTTGAATGATATTTACTGTATAGTTAAAGTAACTGTACAATACTTTCTTACCTCACTTAAGAAATATTTAGTATTCAACTACCAGTGTCTGGGTTTTTTGTATCGAGAACATAAAAATACAAATATTTGTGTGTAAAACTATTATTAAAATATTATTATTTGTGCTGTAAACTACTTGTACTGTTCAACAGCCTCAATGCGGCCATCAACAAAGATATTCACTCTGCCATCTAGAGCTGGGGGGTTTGCGCACGGCCTCTGTAACTCACTTACCTGGTCTCCGGGGGCTTCTGGCGTCATGTTGCCATAGCAATGAGGCGTCACGTGATGCCAAAAAATGCCGGCGAACAGGTAAGGGTAGGGGGAGAGCAGGCAGAGGGGCGCAGACTAAAAAGTTGTTTAGAGGACAGATATTGAACTAATACTCTTCCCCCTTCAACTGCCACCCTACACCCAAATTCTTCCTCACCATCAATAACACCACAATCTCATCAACTCCTCAATTCCGCTTTTTAGGAGTAATCTTTTACTCGGATCCCTCCTTAATTTCTCACATTCCATCCCTCACAAAATCCTGACGTCTTCCCCTCAGAAATATTGCCAGGATACGCCCTTTCCTCACTTATGGTGCAGCTAAAATCCAAATTCACTCACTCATCTTGTCCCGCCTTGACTACTCCAACATTCTACTAGTTGGCATTCCCCCTGCCTGCCTTTCCCAACGCCAATCCATCCAAAATGCGACTGCCAGACTCCTTTACCTCACTCACTGCTCCATGTCTGCTGCTCCACTACGCAAATCCCTACACTTGCTTTCCATATCCTCTAGAGTAAAATTTAAAACCCTAAAGGTAGCTCTGATTTATTTATAAAATGCTTTACCAGGAACTAATACATTGAGAATTACCATCTCGTTTTCAAGTATGTCCTGGATTTAAAAAAGTTCTCAAAACGCTGCCTCACCGTACATCTCAGCCCTCATCTCCAAAAATATACATAAATGCCCATGACATCTGCCTTTCCTCCTGCCTATTATCACCTCACTCCCGCCTACAAGAATTCTCCTGTGCTGCCCCATCTCTCTGGAATTCCCTACCACAATCCACCAGACTCTTCCCCCAACTTTCAGACGTTTAAAAACTCCCTGAAAACTCGCCTTTTCAGGAAAGTCTATCAGACATACCCTCTAACATCTAACTTCCCCCTCCCGCCCCTCCAACACTACTGGGACCAGCTGTCTGGCTGGACCAATCTCCGCACTATGTAACACGACCCACCGTCCCCATCCTCAAACCTTAATGAGATCAGCTGTTGGGCTGGACCATAATCCTACTGTACCTGAGGTATACTGCGTCCCACAAGGAGCATCCACTTTACCTTTGTGTTTCGATATTGTCAGAGATTGTAAACTCTCATGAGCAGGGCCCCCATGACCTTTTTGCATCTGTTTGTGCATGTAACTCTGTTTCTATAATGATCTAATCTCTGTACCCCCACTGTACTGTGCTGCAGAAGGTGTTGGCGCGTTACAAATACATGATGATAATGTTTCTGGAAGGTTAAATGGAGGAGGACATGCTCTGGGGCAAGAAACAGTACTAATATTATATGTGTTAAACTCAGGCTCCTGGGGGCAGGGGTTACTGTTTTAAAAAATTGATCCATGTAATAATTGAATGCCAATAATTATTTCATTAATACAGTGTGCTTGATACATGGCACAATAATATTTTATTCCTTTTACCAGGATTTATGTTTTACCCATTTGTAACAACCAACCTGCATGGTGAGAACCATTAAATGTACACACACACACATAAATTATACACAATTGCACACATTTTGCTGTATAAGAAAGCGTTATTATTTATTAAAAAAAGGAACTGATATTAACATATTTATAGTTTTTACCCATTGTTAATTTGGGGAACGCAAAAAAAAATAAAGAAATCATGAAAACAGCTTTCATAATATCCAGAGATACCAACCGTACCATCATTTTACTTAAATCACTGAGAGTTCAAACAAAAAGAAACTGCCAAAAATATACATCCAACAAATCAGGTATGAAAGAAATGGTCATCCTTAAAAAATACATCTCTCAGTTCAATAAGATAACTGTAGTTGAGAGTAAAGAGGCTGCCAATAATAGATTGGCTTTTGTAATAAGGAGGGACCTTGCTAATAAAAGATAGTCAACCAACCCCTATATTCTCTGTACACTCTGTACACTTACAAATAAAATACACACTGAACATTCCCTTGTCAATGTACTGAGAATGTAAAGTTCATTCTAATGAATGAAACAGTTCTTCCAGAAACTGCCTAATACCTGTCTCACTATGCTAAAGATAGGACCTGTTAGAGTCCTGTAATATTAGGCAATAAGGCATACCTTCCCACCGAGCATACAAACAGTTACAGAGGCTCATACCTTCCCACAGAGCATACAAACCGTTACAGAGGCTCATACCTTCCCACAGAGCATACTGTACAAACAGTTACAGAGGCTGAACTGATTGCCACGTGCCAATTCACTGAATCCAATTTAATGGTCTGTTGACATTCTGTGTTATAGTTTATAGCATTGCAAAGCCAGTATAACCATCCTCACACTGATCTGAAGATCAAAACAGCTGTCTGTGAGTACAGTAGATTTATTGGCTATGCACTTCTTTAACCAAGGCTGTGCTGAAAAGCTGTGTAATACGGCAGGCATTTGTTTATACAGATCCGTGTTAAAACGGACATGAAGCAAAAGGTGACACGGTGTACTCATTTGCATGTCATTTCCCAGAATCCCTTGCTGCAGTGGAAGCACCGTATACTAAGGCCGTGATTATACACAAAAACGCGTAACTACCTTCCAATTGAAGTGCTCATACCGTAAGTGCCGGTCATGGCGTGCCGTACTGTAATGTGAACGGCTGGGGAAGAGATTCTGAAAATGGTTTTTTTTTCTGGCGACGGACGCATCACGTGAGTGGTTCAGCCAATGAGGGCGAACCGCTCACAGCCACGCCTCCAAGATTCCTCTGTTTTCCCTCCCTGGTATAATCAAGATGCTGCCTGGCGCAGCTCTGGGTGACGTCACAGAATAGTGCTTCCGCCTTGCAGCTCTTGGTATAATCTCTGCCTAAGAGGTGATGGGGAAAAGCAGGGTCGCAGGGTCTGAGACAAGTGAAGGGATATTTATACAGTATTTATTTACTGTAGTTTAGAACATCAAATAAGAAAAATTACTTAACCTAACATATACAACTACTATGCTGTGTGCACCATCTGTCCTAGCATTAAAGACCAACCCACTAATTTGAATGTGTTTGGGAGACAAGTTGTCTTGAAACATTCATTTGGGTGGGTGTCCAAATATTACTTTTTCCTTTTTACACTTGGAAAGCAATGAGAACCTCAAGAGAGAGGAGTCTACGACTCAAGGCCTGTGTGAGTTGTCACTTGGAATGTGCTCTTTCACTTAGAACAGGGGTTGCCATTGCCAGTCCTCTAGGGCCACCAACAGGTCAGGCTTTCAGGATATCCCTGCTTCAGCACAGGTGGCTCCATCAGTGGCCCAGTTTATGACCTGTGCTGAAGCAGGGATATCCTGAAAACCTGACCTGTTGGTTGCCCTTGAGGACTGGAGTTAGCCACCTCTGACTTAGAAGGTAGAAGTACCTATCAGCATGCAACTGGGGGAAAGTGCACAAGAGCTCAATTTTGTAAAACTCTTCCTGGGAGCTCAACACAAGGATTCGTCAGCAGAAAGTGCTGGAATCATCTAATTTAAATAAATGGCTTAGATGTATCAGTTTGTATAGCAGTGTTCTTTAGTTATCACTGCTTTGGTCCTCTTCTTGGGCACCAACATGTTAATACGATCACACAGTTATTAAATTGGTTATGCAGAGCAATTTGTTTACATTGTGTGAACTGTTTTTCATGATCTACAGAGTGCAGTATGAGCAGGATATAGACTCGTAGTCATATTTTGACGTCATAACAGTGAAATCCAGCGCCATCCACATTGGTCCTATAGGACATCTAATTTGGGAGATTTGGATGGTAAATGACCTAGAGATGATGCAAGGCTTATTGCTCCCTCTGGTGCATTATGGCAGGATATTCTGCAATATCACTGTCATTGAATCCTATGGCAATTTGGCAATATTCTAAGTCCCAACGCAATATCAGAAGGAAATATAAAGCTTGATACATCTGATTAGAATAAGAGAACTTTTAACTGGGAAAAAGTAGAATAAAAATGGTACGTGTCATCTAAGGATCAGGGTAGTCTCCCTAATAAATAGGAACGGTATGGTGACATCTTTCTGTGCTCAAGAAAAGTAATTTAATATACCAATGTCCTGGGCACCAATCATAGATTGTAAGCTATCCAGGGCAGAGACTTATTGTACCACTAACTCCTACTAAGCACGTCGTTATGTACACTGGCGGTGCTAAGTAGAAGAGGAGTGGTACGGTTACTGCATTAGAAGAAGGTGCACTTTGAATCAAAATGTGCCCGTTATAACTTTGGGTGAGTCACTTCCTTTCCCTGTGCTTCAGGCACTGAACAAATTAAATGGCTCGTTCTTCAGGGCACAAACGTATGTAAAGCAGTGCATACAATGCAATGCGGTATAAGAAGTATTATTATTATTATTCCCTGGGTACAAAAGCAGTTCTTAAAATCAATGTAATTGATGGGATAAGGTGAGCTATATAAAGATTTAATTTCAAGAATACTTTGAGTATATAATACAGAAAACCATGCTCTCACGTTGAAAGTGAAAAACATGCAATAGAGCTTACATTGCATATCAGCCAAGATAAAGGAGAAATAGCTTGATTTGAGGTACAGTATAACTCATGTAAAATCTTTTTTCTGGCTTGGACTCTGGGATAATGCATATTAAAGACAGATATACACAAAGAAAACAATGGAAAATGTTACAGTCCATCTGTACAATGTCTTTTAGAAGTCTGAAAACTGACCCACCCAAAATATGAGTGCGTGAGGGGGTCGTGTACCCCATTTTCAGAAGAACTGCACATGTAGATGTGTTTTTTTTGTTTGGTTGTTTTGTTTTTTATATATATCAAAAGGAGTGTCAGGAAATGTGTAAAAATGAATGTATGGGAGATCTGCATACTGTACACAGCAGTGTTAATGTGACCATGGCAAGGCAGATACGCAGCATCAATATCAAATTATCTTAAAAAGCAAAGCTGCCCCAAACCATCAACTCACTCTGTTGCTCAATGTTAAAATGGATAAATGAAAGCTGTTGGTTTTAAACATGCTTTACTATGTGTTAGCTGCAGAATACCATTAGACTGGATTAAATACAGTGCAATATCTTCCCCTGTTAATGTTTAGGTTTTTTTTAGCACTTGGAGCAGAATGGGTTGTTTAAGGCTACACAAGAAGAACATAATAATGGTATTGTATATCAAAATCAGTAGTCTGTCTATGATAGAATACCAGTATTTAAAATGTATCCTGGTCTTCAGTTATTTTTTTATTTGTTTTTTTTTTGTTTTTTTACAGAAGAGAAACATTACATTTCCCATAATAAATATGTACATATAATATTGTCCATAATTACTAGATTATACAATATAAACAGACATTCCTTATTTCCTTGAAAAGCTGACACACTTTATACTGTGTGCAGTATGGCTGGAAGTTGGTGCACATGCTCTTGTGCTTCACACATGTATTTACTGTACAGCATAAGTCTAGAAAAAAAGAAAAACAATCATATGCATTATATGTATCATGTCAAGATACATATTCCATATCAAAGTTGCAGTTTGCTAGTAAGTCTTGAAAGCAGCGGAAACTTTCCAAAAGCAAACTATAGAAACATGCATATTTATTGACTTCACTTCGGAAAAGTCAGTGTGGAAAGGTTAACGGAGGCTCTCTATATCTGGGGTGGGCAACTCCAGTCCTTAAGGGCACCAACAGGTCCGGTTTTAAGGATATCCCGGCTTTAGCAGAGGTGGCTCAATCAGTGGCTCAGTCGAAGAATGAGCCACTGATTGTGCCGCCTGTGCTGAAGCAGGGATATCCTGGAAACCTTACCTGTTGGAGGCCCTTGAGGACTGGAGTTGCCCACCCCAGCTGTATATGAATGTTCTGAAAGAATTCATCCTGCCCGATACTGAATCAATCATTAAACTTGTAATCAGATCTCTTACATACTTCACTTTAAATACCAGTTTTCTGCAAAGACAAAGGGTTATTCATAACGTGATTGCAGAAATATACACATAGTAAACCATAGTTTTCTCTGTGTTGTATCTGAACAATTGGGATTTTAAACAGACACCTAATAGTCGAACAAACTGCATGGACATTCCAAACTCCAAGGAGTTTATATGTCAACTGGTCCACCGTTTGAAAGTAATTAAATAAAAGGTAATATGTACGGGATACAAATTCTGTCTTTGAGCAAAATAGAACTGCAGCTTTAAGAATAGGTTGTAGATGACCTATGTTTATCTGTAGGGTATTAAAGCATGCAGAAAGACTGTATATTTGTGTATATTACACCGTGAATTTGAAACAAATACTGAAGTACTATATACAGCAGTGTTTCTCAACATTTCTGTCTGGAGTCCTTGTTTCTGTCATCTATTTGCTCAGACAACTCATTACTTTAAGAAAATGAAGGCGTTTCAATAAAAGTGTTCTAGCTATATACTGTTCTGTTCTAGCTACTGTATATACGGTTCTAGCTTTATACTGTTCTAGCTATATACTGTTCTAGCTATATACTGTTCTAGCTATATACTGTTCTAGCTGTAGTGATTATTGTTTCTATTATTTTAAATGTGATGCAAAATCTTTTTCTAATCACACCATAAATTGTTTTCTTAAGTGAAATCCTGGATAAAAAGTAGTCTGAGAAACCGTGGTTGAGAAACACTGACATATATACTGTAGGTTTTTAAATAATGATCTGTTATAGAACTAGGAATCTCTCATTGCTCTTGGTGATTATTTTTTTTAATGAACTGTATAATACATTTCCAATGCAAAAAGAGAGAACTCGAATCCTTTCAGTGCCAAGTGTCACGCATGCCCTAAAGGATTCGAAAAAAAGGGAGTTTTTACTTTTGTTTCTAAAAGCCATTTTTTTTTATTTATAAGCCATTTGGGGAAAAATATGTATGTATACATTAATGTATGAGAACCTCTATATGTATTTGTCAGAATATGTCTCATGCATACTGTCGTTTTCTCTAGGATGTTATGGTTTAGGATACAAAGCATGGAACATGATTTGATAAATCAAAGGTCATTTATGCATCAGACATTTACCCCAGTTTGTTCAGCATCTCTCTGACCTGGCATACAATTAAAACTATAAATACTACTAAGTTTTATAGGAACAAAGTATTATTGCAGAAATAAACATGGCAGAGGCCATAATGTGAAAGAAAAACCTGCAGGCTTGCAAATTGAGTTTGACCCTTCTGCTGCCAAAGCCTCTTCAGCATATAAAGATTAGGCGGACCCTACTCTGACTGCATGTCAAAGCCATCTTGATTAACACGCTTTTTGCCACACAGCTCAAATGCTGTAAAAAATAATGTCTTCCACCAACAGTGAGGAATGATAACTCTCCTGTTCTGGGGAGGTGCACTGTACAATGCAAGGAGCTAAGAAACAGAAGTATAACAACCAACCCCACCGCCAAAAAGACTTTTCCCATACAGGTCATCAACAACTGACCACCCCTCTGGAAAGTCTTGTTTGGCATTACATAAGAATAAAGATAATCCTAGTGCATCTCTGAGTTCACTTTATCCTGAAATATATACAGATTGTTTGTCGCTGCTATGGCAATGATGTTCTCAGTCGGGTGCCAGGCCGTGTGTAAGATCTTCTTGGTGAAGTCCAAGCTGTCCACACTAATGTCATCCTTTCGTCTCTTGCCACCCACACACACTCGGCGGGGTTTGAGGACCGCCCGTGGCTTGCTGCTCTCGCGTGAGGCTTCCAGGGTTACATCTCGTTTGGTGTTTCGGTCGAACATTCGGAAGAAGTTGTTGTATGCACCTGTCATGATGACGCTGCAAGGAGCAAAACAAGATTTAAAAAAATTAATAACATGAATTCCGATTAAACATGGGTAGAGGGGAACTTTTATGATTGGGCCCATACTGGCCAGCCTACCTAGCTGGAAGCTTTAATTGTGGTTTCTACTTCAATCCCTCCAAACTCTTTCAGACTGTATCTTGAATATAAAAAGCAGGACTACAAATTCCAGGATTATTATTATTTTTTTAATAAAGAGTTAAAATTAGAGCAATTAAAAAAAGTTCTCCATGGTGCCATTAATATGTACTCTTCAAAGAGATTGAAACTGCTACCCTATAAAGCAATACTTACAGATTTAGCAGGCGTTATTGCACCTGCAATCACATGATAATGAGTTACTGCGAGTTTTATTGTGCCAATTTGATGCGGGTTACAACACTGTGCAATTTGCAATAACGCCTGATACATCTGTAGTAGGAATTCTGTCTAAAGATTAGTCTACAGTTGCTTAACGAGTAGCTTAATGGTGGAAGCAATGCTTTCTGAAACTAAGCTCCACTAGGCTATTTCATGTGACATTAACATAAATGAACATAATATTAATAGTAACGCTTTTCCATTATCCATCCAAGAGATTAACGTAACATTAACCCACTTTTACTCTTAAGAAGCATATTTTGTTCTTATATGCTGCGATACATAGAACTTTTGTAGGCAATATGAACCCCCGCCCTGAAGAGCTTGCAATCCAATTGTGGTGCCAGAGGCACAAGGAGATACAATGGTTTGCCCCAGGTAACACAGAGAGCTGAGACTGGGATTAAACACCAAGTTTAGGTATGACTTGACGGGCGTAATGTTGAGTCCCCGCGTTAACCTTAACAGACTTTAGTGGACAGTCAATGTTCGGGGAAACGCCTCTTTTGCATATTATTCTCACTAATGACCATAACAATTAGTACTACGCTATTTAAATAAGTAAAACTGGGGTAATGTTACGTTACTGTCTTGGATGGATGATGTATAAACATTACTGTTGTAACAGTGTTTCCCCCACCCTGTGGGAGATTCTGCCATTACTGGTCATGTGGTGCATGATACCTGTTGGTAACAGGAGGGCTGAGTCGGCCGCCGATGGTAGTGGGGACACAGGACTAGGCTTCTGGGGTTCATACCCTACATATTCTTTAGCAGTACAGCGCCTCCATCTGCCGTAGCCTCAGGGAACTGAAGATGATCTCCCACGGTAGAACCAATAACCTTCCCCCCAGTAAGATCACACACCGGGCCGGAGGTATAACAACAGGAACGGTTTATTGTCTACAGCAACAGCAGTACACGGCAATCTTCTGCCCAATGCAGTCCCACTCTCAGCTACCCACTGAAGGATGGTCCCTGGACCTTCACTACAAGCCAAGGGCACCCTCAGCATTCCCAGCTCTTCCTTCCCTTCTAGCAGAGGCAGAGGTATGGTACACACTCACTCTCCCCCGAAGGGAAGAGGACCAGAGAAGGCCCAATAGTCAGGCTCTTGGCTGTGTGACCTGCCTCTCTCAATGGAGTAGGGCACTGCTAAATTTGGGGCGGCACCGCCCCTTAAGTACAGCCAGGAAGAGGTAATCAGGTCTGTGCCATGATTGGACATGCTCAGGCCTGATGTCACCGCCTCCCCCTGTCACTCAAGTGCAGCACCAGGCCTGCTTTACCAGGGCTTACTGCCAGGAGTAGGGCAGGTTAGTAGCCATAGGTGGCATGGCTACACTGTTAATAGGGCATTCATTTAGGTTAGTGTCATGTTAAATACCCTAACTGAGCTCAGTGCATCTGGGCCTTAATCGTTAGAAAGGCTCGCAAATCATCCAGTGGCGAAGCACGTAACATGTCAGAGGAGGCAGGCTCGGGTACATTGTACTTTCACTAGGGAGAAGATGATCTGAAAGTGTACAGGTGTGCGCCTTTTAAAGTGTCTTCTGGGTAAAAGGAATGTTTGCTAAATGCAATGTAAGCTCTTTTTACTTTAACTTAATTAAGAATATCAGTTAGCAATGGGTCCAAAAATAATCTCATGCATGTTGTGAGTGGTCATTTAAACGTGTGATTTGTGCGACAAAAATAAATAAATAAGAGAACCATTGATTTCAAGTGTATCATAATTTACCTGTCCGAACCATTCCAGGCACACTCAAACTTGTCGAAGATGCAGTCATTCTCATAAAGGGAACACAGTTTGCTTCTAAGGTAATCATGAACCTGTGTTAACAGAAAATGTTAACAATGGAAAAGTTATCAATTCACCAGAGTAGCTTCAATGTTATTGCATGTTATCTTTAGAGAGAGTGTAACAGTCTTGCATTCTATCACCATGCTTGTTTTGTAGTGTAGTGCATTGTCTTATTATTTTACAGCAAATAAAAACACGACTTGTGAGCACATTCACATATTTCAGACAGTCTGCAACCCTGCTTGTCCCCATTATCTCTTAGTATGCAAGGCTTCCACTGCAGCAAGGGATTCTGGGAAATGACATGTAAATTAGCACATTATTTGGTGATTTATAATTTTGGATTATAACAGTAACAAACCAATAGATGTTCTGATTTTGATGTCAGACTACAATCTTTCCTTAAAATGAAAGTACTGGTGAATACTGTCCCCCTCTTCTCCTTACACTGGAAACTAGTGATTATCACTGTCATTAGGCAGCTGGGGATGTGGCGAGGAGCTAATAACCACACCAGCAGCATCTCAACTCCCTCTGCAATGATGAGGGAGAGTGGGCTGCAGAGGTGGGCAAGAGTTGAGGTGCTGCAGATAAAACTCAGAGGCACCTGTTCCCCACCATTACATTAGTAATGTCAGGTGATCCTGAGTACAAGTACAGTACATGTTAATAGCAGTGTGTGAGTCTCTTTCTTTTGTACAAACCTTTCTGTGCATGCTACAGTATGTAATTTCTCTACTTCAAAATCATATTTTTGTGGCTTACTTATAGACCTGCTTGTGAATGTTTTTTAAAGGCCTGAAGAAATGAGAGACCCAGCTTTTCACAGCTTGACGTCTCTACAGCGACAGAATGCTTGCTTTGTGGGGGTTCTATGGTGCACTGGCCCATTTTTGATTCAGCTCTGTGGAACAATTTCAACTTGATTCAAGGATAAGGAAAACATCTTAACCATGTCAATGCCCAAATCGTATTAGTTATTGCTGTTCTAGTGATCACAGCAATGTAATGTTATTGCAATTAGAGTGTCTCATTGTAATAGCACATTCACCAACATTCCACCGAAACAATAGCATTTTCACTATAATGTTTACACACGGTACATTTTAATACTGCATGGTGCGTCCTACTCATGCTTTTTGAGGTTTATACACTCACCTCAACCAGGCACCCATGTATGGCTTTCTCTATGAATTTGATCTCTTTTGATGTCTGTGCTGCTGATTAATTTCCAATTAATGCTGTGGCACACGAGTCTTTGTCAAGTGAAAATTACTTTATTCCATATGTCAAGTTTTGGTGTTAATTCACACCTTCATCAGACTTAATTAAGTTACCATATAGGATGCCAATTAGAGCGATCACATTCCCTTTGCAGCTCAGCTGGCTAGACAGAGCTGCAATGGGTCATGAATCTGTCTTCTAATTCTGATGCTAGTGCCTTAACTACATATTTGAATCTATACTCAAAGCCACAAAGCTATATGGACTCACGTGTGGGTTTTAGATCGGGTTCATGCGGGCTCTGTGGCAGACGGCTTCTGTTGCTTGTGCTTCAGGGAGTCTGGTGGGCTTTGCTTGTGTGTGCAGAGGCAGGGTGTTGGGCTTCAAGAGATGTGCCTCTAGATGTGGGAGGACGTTGACATAATTCCCAGGCATCCCCACTGATTATAAAAGGCGCCAGATCCAAACATGTTTTGCTTCACAACTTTCTTGCTGATTTAGTGTAAGGCTAAGTCCATGCTCCCGAAGACCGCGCAGAAGTGTGCGCGCGCCGCAATCACAATGCCGTAAGGCAATGAGCGCAGCCATGGACCGCGAGGGAGCGAACGGTGCGCGAGGGATCAGTTACATTTGATTCCACGGTGCCACGGCCAGGTCACGTGGGCGGTTCGCCCCAGTGAGGGCGAACCAGCTCTGTGACGTCACGGCCACGCTCCAGACACGCCACCCATCTCGTCTAGCCTGGCCAGAAAACTCTCCCGCTAAATGCGGGTGACGTCGCGCACGCCTCCGCACAGTCTGCGAGAGCATGGGCTCAGCCTAAGGCTGTACTGCACCTTTCTCCTGCCCTTCCTGGTTCAGTTTTCGGCTGATCTTTAAACCTGGTTTCGATTCTGGCTTGCATCCTGGATACTCTGCTGTTCTCGATCCCTGATTTTGAATCTGGTTCGACCACGTGGATTTCTCAGTGGTGTCTGACAGATTGTGAAGCCAAAAATAGAAATACAATTCTTATTCACCTGGAGAGGAAATGGATAACTTGCAGGGTATCCAAAATAGGCTGCAATTTTTACAGGGTGAATGTCACATTACGGGCAGAAACTGCCATTCTCCATGATATCATTAACGCTCTGCAATAACAGGTGGCTCAAGGAATGATGACTGCGCACTCCGCTGATCCTGTCCTGATTTTACCTATGTCGTTCGCTTCGAGGGGAACCCAGTCAGTTTCAGGCCTTTTATACTGCTCCGGCAGCTTTTATTCGAAGTAATCACCGGCTTGAACCTGGCATGTTCCTGGAATGCCACACTGTTCACCCGGAGCATGCCGGGCTCCTTTTGCCTTCCCAGCCAGGCGCATGCCCGGCTGACGCGCGTTGATGTGTTAATTAATAATGGTTCAGGATTTACTAGGCTGCAATGCTTCGCGTGTCCTCCAGATGGCATAAATTAATGAATTGTAATGCAGTATATATATATACATATATATATATATACTGTATAACAACAACCCCTATAACCCCTAACATACAGTACTGTACACATACAGTACTGTATATGCACATCAATGATACTGTAGGCCGGCGGGGGCGAGATGTGTTTGCAGCAGAGAGAGAACCGCTGCTCTCTCTGCGCAAACATCGGCACATTAAAAATTATTTAAAATACATTTTTATTCATAGTGTAGATGTGCAGGGGGTCTCCGGAGCTGAACCGCGTTGGTTTCAGGTCCGGGGACCCCCTGCTCCCCGAGATACAGCCCCCTTTATGAGGTGCCGGTATCCCTCAGCATTTAAAGGTCCCGATCACGTGACCGCGGCCTGTAAACCAAGCAGAGGGATACTGGCACCCCCTAAAGGGGCCTGTATCTCACTAATACCTTTGACACTAGCAAGCTAACACCGCGACCACACCACAGTCTTTGGCCAGCCGGGGTGCTGTTTTACACAGCGCTAATGGCCACATGCTACACGGTGAACAGACACTGGTCACATAAACTCTGATTTAAATCATGCCATGTGTGCTGCCAGGGACACCTCTTAGCAGTTTTGGCTTCCTTGTCTCCCCTCTACAGCGTGTCATAATACATTAGGAGAACTTATTTCCTTATTCCCTCCCAAAATCCTCAGCCACGCCAGGCCACTGGTTCCGAATACCATGTGTTTCAATTGTAATTTAATGGTAATGTTGGTGCCGGATAGGCCGTATTCCTAATGTCCACAAAAGAGGAATCAAACAAAGCCTGCACAGCTTTATCTCGATTCACACTTAGATTGTACTACTTCTCTTCGGGGCAGGGTTAATTCCTTTCGTCATAGTTTATGATTTGATCGATGTTATTGTAATAACATACTTGTCCCCCCCTGTTCTTATAATGTCCTCAGTTTGTAAATCAACTGCGGCTACATAAATAAAATATCGTAATATAAATGAAAATATACATTAATTAATATATACTGGTACATACATACATCCTTGATTACATAGTAAAATAGATTGGAGTCTGTCATACATTGCAACCCTGGAAGTATCAAGGAAAAGGGATCCGGACCAAAAGCAACTTGGGATCCCAAAGTGGTGGGGACTGGGGGATAATATTCAACAAAATATGGTTCTACAGGGAAGAACACCTAGTCGGGGGAAACAGCATACAAGCCAATGCGGGCCAAGCCACACACAAGTCAAAAAAAGCAAGAAAAAAGAGTTACTACTTCTAAAGATAGTTTTTGGTACTTGACTAGTCAAACGCATTCAACGTTCGGTGCTAAGCACCTTCATCGGCGGATGGACACCGAACCAAAAGGGGAACGTTCCCCATTTTTTGCCTGGTGTGCTTCAGCCCCCCTTGCTTTCCTCACCCATGAATTAAGACCCCACTATTTCAAAGTCCCAGAAGACTTTAATTTGATATATTTCTCTTTAGTCAGAATTAGTCTCCACAATTTCAATAACTTTTGGTCAGTGTATAGAACGTTTTGGTTCACCATGACATTTGGCACCTTGTCTTTATCCCCTCCCCGTTAAACTATCTCCTGTTTCAAAAGGCCATTAATAGATTCACAGTAGAAGTTTGATTAGAGTTTTAATAATTTTACATATAGAGAGATGTCAAAAAAAGCCCTCATACTACATCAAAGCTCCCTTAACTTAGGTAAATATGTTCGCTTTTGTGTTATACGCTTGCAACTTCAGTCACTTATATTGCAATGTAATGGCTAGGGACATATAACCTAAATATGTGTGTTTTTAACGGGATTTTCTCACGGCTCTTTCTGATTATCCGCATAACACTAATACACGCACCGCTAAGAGAAAAATAAGCCAGACATCTACAAAGTACTTTCTTGTTTGTACAATAAGCCACAATTTGTTGCGTTACTCGAACCACGCTATGCATAATCTTTCTCATTGGGCATGACAAAACAAAATCGGCATGCAACAATTAAATGCACACTGGCATGCGAGGATACTGGGGAGTTATTTGCGTTTCTCCCCCTTTGTTATACATACATAGTGGCCCAAAACGCGTTAGGCTTGTTATGTTACCTGTAACGTTTTCACTACTTATTAGTATCCCCTATACCCACCGCATTCAAGTTCATTTGCGATGGTTTTAAACTTTTTTACTCAGCAAGCGGGAGCTGAGCAACTTGGCAGCTTAGCTGACATACACTCATCTCTCTACGGCAGAGGGGAGGGCTCTATCACGTACTTCAGAGACCTGCTGGTATAGGGTTCTTAAATCCACAGATGATCGCTGCGGGGAACCCCCGGTCCCATCATTGTTCGTGTGATCCCCACATCCTCATTTCAGCGTTGTTACCCTTCTGGCTCCATTTCAACAGCTGCTTGTGGTTTGTGGATCCCCGGTCAGATCTCTTACATCTGTCTGCACGGAGAAAAGTCTAATGCACACACACCTTGGAGACCTGCATGGGGTTGATTCCCAAATTAAGCAGTCCGAATTCGTCGATTTGGGGATACTTCCTTTCTCTGCGCCACCAGCTCCATCAAGGTAGTGATACCCTCACGACTTTCATTAATTTCTCTTCGGCTAGAATCTGTCAATATTCTCTACAATATTTCAATCTCAACCACGAGACGTGCGAGTGTTTTCATGCCCATCGCATAAAATCCTCCCACGTTTTCCAGTGGTAAAGTCTACTTCTTGAGACTTTTTTCTAAACCTTGAATATCTGAATGTTTATTTAACTCCGACTATCTCTTCTGACTTTTTTATCATTTACTCAACCCTTTTTAATTAAGATTCATTCCTGTCCACCTTGGGAGCATGCGCTTCTTCCTTCCCATTTTTCTCTTTCTTTTCCAACCAACTAAGCTGCGCTGCCGCAGTCTCCACTTTTTGTTATCAAAGTTTATGTTATCTCGTTTTTGGTTATTGACTAATTAGACACCTTTTTTACACACTTCTTAACCTAAAATTTTTTTGCAGCATTGCAACCTATATATGGTAACATGTATATTGAATTTTTTATAACTTTCACCATCAATATTTGTATTATGAACCTTTTTATTTAAGGTAGTGACAAAATCACCAAATAGGTTAATTTCAGTTCCCATCACGAACATTCCCTGACCGTCACAAAACAACAGTACATGTTGCACCTCATTTGTTCCTATTTTCCATATAACTATATTAATATTGTAGGGCGGACGCTCACCAGAGGTACACAATGGAGACTTTTATAAGTGGAAATTATACACGAGCTTTATTTATGCCTTTTCCGTTAACCTCAGGAAACATCCAAACAAGGGGGAAACACAGCTTCTAATTCACTTGAGGATCTGGTTCTAGTGAATCTAGGGCAATTCACACCCTCCCTATTAAGCTGTCTCCCATCCGCAACCGACATAGCATCAGAAATCGACCAGATTAAAAAGTCTTGGTAATAACAAGTCTTATCCGTTGCTGGCTGCTCTAGGGGTCCTTCTCTGCTCTCCTGGAACCCCGGCCCCCCCGTGTGTGCAGAAATGTCAGCAATCCCAGGTTTAGAAGTCTTATTTGTCAGCCTCCAGGAGACTCGGTGTTACTCTTTGGTCGTCTCTCCTGGGAGACCAAGATGCCCTCTGCTCCTTGTCTCCAAAGATTCAGGCTCAACATTCATGAAAACTCTCGTTTTGCTTTACCCATTTTACTTTGCTAGTCTGCAATCCCTCCGCTTCAGCCAGAATTTGGTTTTCTGCTGAGATTCCGTAATTTGCCAGTCTCCATCTTTTGTATTATAGCATTCACACTATCACACTTTGGGTGTTGCTTTGCGGCGGCCAAGATTATGGCATACTTTTTTTTTACTTGCAGAAAAACAAACCACTTCTTTGCATTTGGAAATTTGCCTTCACTCCCGCAGGGTGACTCAACACTCAGCAATTGGCTCTTCGAATACCTTTTACACATTTCAGCAATCCCTTTTTCCCCCTGTAGGGCAAATTTTACACTCAGCATTTTGTTTTGCTAAAAATTCAAAGCTTCAGCACAGTCTACACACACATCAATTATTTTCAAACTTTTCTGCATATACTCATTCACAAGCTGGTATCCTATGCGGTACATGGCACCCCCTTTCATTTTGTGGAAATCAGTACCCGACCGCTTCGTAGGGTCACATCTTTATTCACTGCTTCCAGCCGAGGCAACTTTTGAAGAACAACACCATATCCCCTTTTTATGGCTGTTTCACTTCTTGACCCGTGACTATTGCTGGAAAGGCAAAACCCCTATTCAATGAACCGATATTAACACTTTGTGATAGGCAACTAAGGTTAGAAGCTGCTTCAGCAGCTCCTCCTCCTCTTGGGATTGGGGAAAAGAGTCACATCGTGGTTTGGTAGTTTTCAGTGCACTGTGTGATAACTTTAACTTGGCTCTCTGCGGGCATGATTGTTTGGTTTTTTTAAGTTGCTCAGACCTGTTTCGTATAGCAAAAAGCATTAAAAAACATTCCCGAACAAATACTCCGGTCCTTTCTAACTTCAAAACGACCTCACGTCCCACTCGACAACACCATATGTAGGTGGCGGACGCGCCACAGAGGTACACAATGGCGACTTTTATAAAGGTGAATTATAAAACGAGGGCTTTATTGTCCTTTTACTTAACTCATGAACCCTCCAAACAAGGGGAAACAAGCTTACTATTCACTTGGATTGGTTCTAGTGAAATACTCAATGCAATTCACGAACTCCTTTGCGTTAAGCATGTCTCCCCGCCCCAAAACACAAGCCTGAATGAACTACAATAAAAAGCTGTTTCAATAAAAGCTTATACTGTTTATCTGAGCTGCTGTAGGGGAAGCTTCTCCTGCTCTCCTGGAACCGCACCCGGTGTGCACAAAAATGGTCAGCATCCATGTTTTTAGTAAGTCTTATCTTTGTGTCACTCCAGAATCTGTGTCCTACATTGGTCAGTCCTCATCCTGGAGACTCACGCGAACACTCTGCTGCCCCTCTGCTTGTCTCCAAAGTTCCATCTCACACGTGATCTAAGGGTCTCCCTTCCTGTCTCAAAGAAGGCTTTGTAAGCTCTATCAGGTCAGTGGATTTTTGCTTATGACTACCAGCGTATTAAACCACCACACTGCTGGATTAGAGGCACATTACCCCTGAACCGGGATCAACTCCCCTGTTCATATATTATATATTATCTCTATACTAGACTTTTATATATTTATATTTGCGGTATAGTACCAGTGTATCCAAGACTAAAATCAAAAAATGAATTAGACGATACTTCTTTGCTACGAATGGTTTTCTATTTTTGGCTGCGGCTTTTGATATCCGTATCTCTTCTCTCTTCTTTCCTGCGATGTTCACCATTGAATAAAGCATTGCAATGTTTTTTTTTAAAAACAGTCCGCAGTCTTGGAATTTGTATGGTCGACTGAAAACCTAAAACACCCGAGCCCACCCCCCCTGTCAGTGTTGCGATTTATGACTTGCGGTGTTATATAGTCCCTACCAATGTTAGTGATGTAAGATGCTATGTGGTATGTGTGTATGTATGGTCAATGTACATTATAAAGCGCCCCACGTGGTTACAGCGCTTTTACAAAAGGTGTTTGCTGAGTGTGAAGTGTAAGATCAATGGTGGTGGGTAGTCGTGGAAATGTAGATGGGTGTTACACATACAAAATGGCGGTGTAGATACCTATTGTCCCTATTGGATATATAGGGATGGGCATTACAAGAGTATGTGTCAGACGCTGTGGTGTGCTATATCTATATTACAACACTCTGGAACCTCTCTCTGATACCCTTCTACCCTCCCCCTTGCACCGACCCTCACCTCTAGCCTTCCCTCTTGGCTACCTCCATCGCGTAAGTCTAACTTCCATCACACTTTCACTACCTATGCTGATGGATCACTAATGCTGCATTTTTTGCACATCTTTAGGTATGTCATGGATTGGCGTTCACCTTCGGGAACTAAGCTTCTTCTTTACTCTGATTTTGATAAGAACATTATGTCCCCTTAGATCTAATCAAGCTCTGTGCATCGGGCCGTATAGTTTACCACTTATATCGTTGATACTTTTTGCATGTAAAGCCACCTGGCGACTGCACACACTGAGCTTATAGCGTTGGCACTGGAACAAATGGGCTGTGTTCGAGTATGACATATACCATCTGGAAGAGTAACGACTCAGCTTGGCAACTAATGCCGATTGATCAGTGCATCGTTTTCCCAATACGCAACATATGGTGCAAACTGGACTCCCTGGGAAAGGCAGACGGCGAAGATCGTGCTTGGAATTTGTGGTGCTGGAGTATGTTGCTCCACATTCTGGCGCCAGAAAACGCACCAAGCCGCGTCCTGGATTGGAGCAAAAACCGATACTCCCGTTGGCGGCCACAATACCAAAGCAAAGCTCCCTACTTTGGTCATCATGCACGCAAGTCCTTGAAAGGACTTCATTCGTTGCATGATCGGTGCGCCAAAGAGGAAGAGCCGCCCAGACACTCGCTTGGCTAACCTATCTCAAGAACACATACTGGAACTGACCATGCAGAATTGGAACATCCTGTGAGAGGATCGGAGACACTGAGGCCACACCTGATCCTACGAGAGGCCGAGATCGTCTCCGCTGAACGGATTAGAGAGAGAGGACCAATAATGTGACGAAAAGTTCCATAAATATGACGGTTCGTAAATATTAAGGAACACCAACAAAAGAGTCAATATGAGAAGAAAATGAACCATTATCTAGAAGGAATCCACACACAGTGAGCAATGACTCCAATAAATCATAAATTAGTGCCCTTTTCACTATCACATTACGACATTCAGTATCTGCTACTCATATCACACAACCACCTTGCAGTAATCAATCCCCTTGAGCTCAGGAGGTAATATTATAATATTCTTCACAGGGCTTCAGTATTCCATATTAGCAAAGCTACTATTACTGAGAATTAATCTAGTATGTGTTAGTGAAGAAGCACATCACGTGACTCGATGGTTTTTCTTTAAAGACATAAGACTAACCTGAAAGGAAGTGCCATTGGTCTGTTGAACTATTAGCTTTCTTGCTTTGACCTTAAATGAAACAAATTATCATGAATAACAGTCTTCTGGACCACCATGAGTTTTTCTCTACTATCTATTTGTGCTTACATACATAAATTGCGGACGTTTGCTATCCAACTTAATGCGACATCCACATTCTTGATGCGGTTAATCCTGGCAAAACTTACTGAATTCCTTTAATTTTATCTTTATTCACAGTTTATGAGGAACCAGAAGACCCTAGCACAGATCATCTTTTTTTCAGAATCACTCTCTTCTTCAGTTTCTGATGTCAATTTGCCACAGTGGACGCGTTATACATTCTCCAAGGGATGGACCTCACGTCAAGTTTGGGATCTGACATGGAACCAGGCCTATTGAACCTACCCAGGTTATATAAATACGCCTGCCAATTCGCTACCATTCCTTCAAACCTGAAGACAGTGAGAAACCATAGAAGGGGTCGCAAAAGGGTTGTCACCCCCCGGTCGAAATTTTCTTGTGTGGGGCGTTACAGAGGGCCCTACGCTTCCCTGAGGCAATTTAATTAATGCCGGGGATTCCCCAGGCCCTCTGTAACTTTACTTTACGCTTAACTTTCCAGCGACGACTCGCCATAGCAACCTGTATTAATGATGGCTGCGGGGTCACGTGAGGTCACAATGATCCCACGGCGTAATTTGACGCCGTAGCCGAGGTGCTGGGGGCGCGCAAGCAGGTTGACCGCAGCGCAGGGGGGTGCGGAGCTCAGAGTAGTCACCGCATCCCCCTTGCCCATAGAACAGTCTTCATGTGAAAGTTGCATTTTAGCTACTTCCACCTACAACATAACACTCTCACGGGAGATTATCACACCGCAACCTCCCACATAGGCTGCCGACAGATTTTCCATTCCGGGGCCCAGGAGTAATAGTTTGGGACTGGCCCCCACCTCGCCCCTCCCCGTAAGATCGCTTTCATCCCACACCTTGCAGCACCATTCTCCTCTTTTTCTTTTTTTCCCCCTTATTCCTGTATTTCTCTCACTCTCCCTCACTCCTCTAACTCACCACACCTCTTTCACTCCCCCCCTCTCCCTCTCTCACCTCCTCTCTCATCTACACTCCCCCACCCTCCTCTAGCCAACTTAATTACCCCACTCACACTCATAAACCCACTTCCTCAATACCCCTGTCCTCCTACACTCCATCACTCGCCATCCTCACCCTCATTCCTCCCCGCCCACACACACCCACCACACAAATCCCCACCAAAGACAATATCCCCCCTCCTCACACAAAATACGACTCCCTTTCCCACAGAAAATAAATAAATACCTCCCCCGGGCACAAAAAATAAATAATACTACCCCCCCACACACACACAAAACATAAATACATACTCCCTTCCCCACAAAATATACAATAATACCCCCTCCCCCACCACAAAATAAATACAATAATATCCCCTCCCCCACAAAATCATACATACTCCCCTCACCCACCCAAAATAATACAATACTCCCCTCCCCACAGTTCCAATACATACAAACAAACCCTCTCTCCCCTTGCCACACACAATATACAAAACCCTGTCCCCCACCCCGCCACACACAATAAATACACCCCCCTCCCCCACAAAATACACCTACATCCAAACCCCGCCGCCCCACACAAAATACAAACCCTCTCCCCCCAGAAAATACCATACCCCACTCCTCCCACACAAAAATACCATACAGCTACACACCCCGCCTCCCCCCACACAAAAAGCAATACCCCTTTCCCCCCGAAAATACATACTAATACCCCTCCCCCCACACACCAGCACACAATACATACCACACCCCTACCACAACAAAAAATTGAATCCCTCCGCCTCAATAAAATCAATCTAAGATTCTCCCCCTCCACAACACCCAATACAATAATCCTCACACCGAACAATGAAACACATCCCCCTCCCTCCCCCTCTCTGCTTACACAATACTATGAAACAAGAAACAACGCTCAAAAAAATACTGTGAATATAACCCAGGATACTTATAGTCCCCATTCTAGATTAGGCCCGAAACTTGTGAGTTCAGCAAGTGTGATATTGGGTTCTTCAACCACATGGATGCGTTGAGGTAGGAGGATTCCAATTGCCACCTCACATCCGATGAGTATAGAAATAAAGATAAACACAATATTTGTTAGCTTAATGTATCGTTTATCATAGAGATGGTATGCACTCACATTAGTAAGATAACGCAGTCAATCGGCAGTTTAATCATTTCATACCAACCTGTAGAAGGAAACGCGGAGTCAGTACTTTTATAGGGTCTCTGATGGCAGGATTTCACCAATTTCCTCACAGGCTCACAGCCAGCAGGATATTATCAGATATAGAAAATAACACACATAGTGTACTACTCGTATATTAGATAAATTCGTAACATATAGTGTATCAACTCACTTGTGTGTATCGTAACTCCTTATCAGGTTGTTACAGTCCAGGTCTTTATATGGTCTCTTACGGCCGGATATTGCCATTTCTCCCAGCTCACACGGCAGCAGGATTTATGCGGATATTGGGTGTATAATTAATACCGCCTTTAGGTGTTAAAGTCACCACCTTTGATGGCGTCTGGAATCCCGGGTAATCCAAGCAAACAAGAGGAAGTAGCAGGAAAAGGTAATAACCAAAACTTTTCCAGCATAAAAAGCACTTACAGAGCTAATCCAAAACCTGTAACCCCACTCTCACATCAAACCTAGTGCTGTCCATCGCAACAAACTGGGGGGGTACATCGCTTCAGACCACTCCTAAGTGGTATAGATTGTCGCATCTGGCTCTAAAGGTTGCAACTCAACGCGTTTCGTCCGAAAGACTTCTTCGGGGTCTTTGTGAGGTGGGGTCCATGCTACCTTTTTCCTGCTTTATACATTCAAACTTCTTCCTTTTTTTTTTTGCGTTTTTTTGTTGTTGGTTCCTCTATTCCTATTGGTCAGAGATACAGCTCGCTTGTCAGGCGGTGCTAGAGCGTCCACACATAGGAAAGGCTGGACGGTAATAAACACACCGGGGGACATGAGCTATACCCAAGTTTGTAATGGCATAACCGAAATAACCAATGACCTGACAGGAGCATCTGAACATAGATTATAACACACCGGCAAGCTAACCCCCTGTGTGCAGGCTAGTACCTGACATGCTGTGTGCTGCATGACATCCACCTGCCAAGTATCTGTTGTGCTGAGCACAATAACACCACTACTGGGGTATACTAACTAGTACAACATGTACATAACCTCACTCATATGGAGATGTGATATAAAAAAACATAGATTAATGTTATAATATGACATTAAATACATAGAGGCAGTGCCCCGGGGCATCACTCTCCATATTTGTACATACACTAATGGGCATAATAATCACTATCTATGAGTAGTGTAATTAATTATATATAAATTTATCCCGTAGGATATAAATAGCTGAAAAATAGACCATTATACATATGCAATAAACATGATAAAGTGCTATAATCACCATTTTAAGCGATGCTAAATTAATCTAATAAATATCATACCCCAAGGATATATTAGTACCTGAAACTTTCTATTACATAGACATTAAACGCCGGTAAAAACACAAGATAAATAATATAAAATATAACTATTAAATGCATTAAATATAAATAATTGTACAGAACATTGCATATAAATAACCTTCTATTTAAAAAGCCTTAAAATCAAAATCAAGCATTCAATCCCTTTGGTGCAAAGTTTTTAGTTCAAAATCCAAATATCTCGTATGCGCTAGCTGTTGTGGTCCTATTCACCACCTCTCCAATTGGGGGTTGGTCTTGTTCTAATCCCAAGATATTTTTAAAGCCCTCATTGGAGTGGTGGTATTTTTTTAAAGGTAGGGGAACACTATGAATTTCTATCCCCAATTTTTATTTCTTAGTGGTTGAATATCCATGTCGGAGGGACTGCAGTAGTTCTCCCTATACATTGTATCCACAACGCTGCGTAACATGTTGTTACAACTGTGCTTCTACAATTTATAATTATTATTAATTTTAAAAGATTCTCCTGTGTTAGTAGAACTATAAAACTGCACTCTTGGGGCATATGCAAGAGCAAAGGCTATTCGAAATTCGCCATGTTTTTTTTGGCAGAAAATCGCGCAGAAAGCAGCAGAAAAATGGAGAGTTCGCGAAAAACGCCCCAATTTTACTTTTCTATTTGTAAAACCAAACTCGCCTCGCGGCTGGCTAGAACCTCCAATCTCGCCATTTTAAAAATATCACATGCAAGAGGCGCGAACGCCTCATCTCGCGCTTTTCGCATCCAATACAATGCGCGATGTCTCCTTTTTGCCCGCCAGAAAAACTGCGCAAGAACTGCCCGCTCGTCGGCCATTGCAGGGAAAAAAAAGGCGCATTTTTTTTACACGTTTCTTACGCGCGCATCTCGCCAATTTAAACTCGCACAAAAGCACGCTCCATTTAAACATAGCAGAATTCGCACTTTTCTGCATATGAAGAAAATAAACCTCTCCCAAAAATCTAACTTTTTATAATTCCGCCATTTTAAAAATTCGCTGCTCTCTGCTAGCCCCTTTGATTTCTAATAACACAGGAAAAATCTTTTAAATTAATCATTTATACTTGTAGAAGCACACGTTAACATACATGTTACCATGTCCGTGTGGATTACAAGTATAAGAGAACACAAACGCCCCCTCCTACCTGGATTCTTGAACACTTAAGAAATAAAATCGTTAGGATAGACAATCATATTGTTCCCCTTACATGTACAAATCCCACCACTCCAACTCTGCGGCTTAAAATATATTGGGATAGAACAAGCACCACAAATTGGAGATGTGGGAATAGACACACACTTCCAACGAGAATCATTTTGGTTGTGAACTAAAAACTTTGCAATCAGATTGAATGCTGATTTTGATTTAATGCTTTTTACTATAGATAAGGTTATTTATTTGCATATGTATGCTTTAACTATATCTTTATATTTTTAAGCAATTTAATATTAGTTACGTTTATTTCAACTTGTGTTTTTACAGTTAGTTATTGTCTATTTCTAAAGTTTTTCAGATGTACTACAGTGGCGGCAGCCTTTAACCTCCCTGCCGGCCGTTCCCCCCCCCGCGATTTTTCGAAATCACGGGCACATGCGCATGTTCAATTTCCTGGCCGAGTTTGGGCGCCACGGGCGTATTTTCTTATGTTACGCGCCCTTAGCGCTGTCTGTGTGCGGCGACGCAGCAGGAACTTCCGTGAGAAACGGAAAACATCCCCAAATTTTTTCGAGTGATTAGGAGGTTAAAAGGTGCCGCGGACTGTATATTATACCTTTGGGGCTATTTTATATTCTAGATTAATTTAGCATTCCTTAGATGGTGATTATAGCACTTTTATTCTATGTTTTTCGCACATATATATAAGTATATTTTTCAATCTATTGTATCCCTAAGGAATAATATATCTAATTAATTACATTCTACTTCATAGATAGTGATTATTTCCCATTTTATTGTATGTAACACCATGGAGAGTGCTGCCCCTGTGCCTGCTCTATGTTTTAACATATTATGAACACATTAATCTATGTTTTTCTATCACTCACATATGAGTGGGTTATGTACATTGTAATCTTAGTATTTACCCTCACTCGATGGTCTGTATTAATTGTGGCTCACACACAACAGACTGGCAATGATGGATTCATTGCAGCCCCGCATGATCAGTGTACAGGCCTGCCACATGGGGGGTAAGGCATTGCCCCCTGTGTTAAACTATGTCAGATGAGCTCATTGTCGTCATTGGGTATATTTCGGTTTATGCATTTACACTACCTGGCGGATCGTGCATTTCCCGAGTGTGTGGTTAATACCTTCCAGCTTTCCCTATGTGTGGACGCAACGGAAGCCGACAGCACTGATCAACGTCACGCATGCGACCAATGTAGAATAGACGGCAGACACACAACAAAAAAAACGCAACAAAGCGAGGCACGGAATTGAATGTAATAAAGCGAGAGAAGGATCCAGGACCCACAACGCCCCTGAAGAAGCTCTTTTTCGCGACGAAACGCTTTGAACAAGGAAACCTTTAGAGGCCATCTGCATCTATCGACGTGTTGAGGAGTCATGTCATAAGCGCGGAGCCCCTCAGTGTTGGTATTCCCGGTGATGGGGCCGCGCACTAGGTTTGTACTGAGAGTGGGGTATACAGGTTTTGTGGAATACACCTTGGGTTCGTTTTTTGTATCAGCTCGTGAAGCTGCTATTTTTACTAAGCTATAAAGTTTAGTTCTAAAACCATTTCTGTATCCTTTCTCCTCTATTCTCTTTGCGCGATTTCACTGTTTTATTCCAGACGACATCCACAAGTTGGTTTACTGTTAACAAACCTACGGCGTAACAGTATCCCACACAATATTCCGACATAATATACGCTGTGCCTGGGAGACCTGGGAGAAATGGCGAAATATGCCAAATGCCGTCGAAGACCATAAAGATGATGGTACTTTAAGCCAAACACTAAAGCGTATTACCGTATACAAACAATGTGAGTTGATCCACTAATGTTTAATGAGAATTGTACGTATACTATTATACAAACGAGTAATATGGATAACTATGTGTGTGTTATTCTCTATATCCGCGTATATCCTGCTGCCTGTGAGCTGGAGAGAAATTCGGAATATCCTGCCGTCAGGGACCATATAAGATACCCTGACTCCTGACGTTTTCACCTACTACAGTTTGTTAAACTGATTAACCGAGATGCGTGCTTTATTAACTAAATGCTGGGAGAGCATTACCATCCATCTATCAGAACGAATATATACAGAATTACCAGGTGTATTTGTTATCTCTCTTTGTATTTTTATTCATACTGTAGAATGTGATGGCATTGGATCCTCTAATATAACAACTTACACATGACCTGGCTGCGGGTGTCTCAGACCTCGGTGCCCGGCCGCCCCTCTCCGCTAGCGTTCCTGCGGCCCTATCTCCCAGCCAAGCGTTGCTGGGGTCTCCCGGGGGTGCCCCTCCCCCCGTAGCTGGGCCCCTCTCCTAGCCTTGAATGTTGTTGTCCGGCGCTGGGACTTGAGCCCGACAGATTCACCCCAACGTTCAGCACGCAAACAGTGACAGAGAAGAGGCACGCACAGGGTGAGGAGACACGGCAGGAGAGCTAGGGAGAGCTGGGGCCCGGCGGCAACCGTACGAGGCCAGTTTTCTAGTCCTTAATCTACTAAAAGCCCTATTTTCAAGTGCGCTGTCTCGAATTAACGTCACATAAATAGTATCAGTATTTGGGAAGATGAAAAAGAAGCATTAATCCCTATCGCTATGAGCTGAATGTTCGGCTGTTCTTTTGCTAATGATTAACTTTATTGTATAAGTCGATTCATTGGAGAAAATAACAATTGTTTAATACCTTCAGATAAATGTTGCTACTGTAATAGAGGATTGGTGACTGAGCATTTTTATTTATTCCATATTTGGACGGGGTCTTCCCTGTTTGCATGACCGCTATATATTGTGTTATGGGCACAACATTATATTCAGTTAACGCTGTGTCTCTTGGTACCATGATAAAACGATATTTAATTGACTGAACTGTTGCAAGTGGCCTTTAATGGCATATGTATTGATTAAAACTGCAATAGTGCCCTTGGAGCACTGGTCTCACGAGAAACTCCAATGGAAGTTATAATTTGCCCCCCTTCAAAGTCAACCAACCAAACAAGATCCAAACACTCCCTCTCACTGTCAAATAACAAATACATTTATCAACACCGCCCACGCCTGGTAGGCTATACTTCTTGGGACTTGACTGACTCCACCCTGTTTTCGTCATTACATCACCGCTTCCCTCACTTCCCACAGTCATCCTGCACCTCGAATGTCGCAAGATACGTCCATTTATAATTCAGGACGCATCCAAAATATAATTCACCAATCACCATATACTCGATCGACTGCTGAAGTTGGGCAATTCCCCTCATCTGATGTCCGCCACTCCAATCCATCCAAAATGCTGCTGCCAGCATTAGTCTATAGTCCTTATTGCAACCCTCTATCACAATGATCATGTCCCACGAGGGCAAATGTCTACACTGTCTACTCGGACTATCTTCTAGAATATATTTACAAATCCTATATCTGACATACAGAGTCTCTAACAATGTGCCCCCCCTCCTCCATATCTCAGCCCCTAGTCTCCCCTAATATGCCTCCTCCATTCTTTCTGCTCACTTTCACCTATACCACTCCTCATTGGCCCTTATAACGGCTCTCTCACTCCCCCCTGTCAATATTTCTCTGTACTCCGACCCTCTCTCGGACATTTTCTAACGAGCAATCATTAACTCCTCCCAGATTTTAGGCTCTTAAACACTCCTAGAAAACTCAAGCTCTTTAACAAAAAAAAAAAACCCCACAGCCCCAATATCCAACAGGACCAAGACGTCACTACTAGACCAAAATCCATCCTTATATATACTAGCTTCTCACAATGAGCACGCCAATGAAAAATGTGTCTCTTATTATCCCGTTAGTCATTGTAACACTCCCCATGTAGCAAGACCCCGTATCAAGTTGTTTTCTTTGTAATGATTATTCTTATCGGCTTATTAAGTAATACTGCAACACACTGCTCCCCCAGTTGATCATCACCTGCAGAATATGTTAATCCCGCTTTTTATAAATACAACATTAATAGTATAATAATAATGGGAGTTTCTGTGCAATTGCCTATTCAGCACGTACACACAGTTTATGAATATTCCCCCTATGAACCCACACGTTTAAAAGGTCGCCCTCACACACGGAGCATAGAGGGCAAATTAGAAGCTGCTTTTTCAGCTGAGTAACGAGGACACTCGGATTGCCGTGTAAATAGCTGTGTGATTGAAGTTTTTGGGTTGCAATGTAGAAAGCAGACTTGATGCTTAATAAAGGGGAAAACTGAATAGCAAGATAATTTTTTCTGTACGAGAGATTACTTTAGATAACTGATGACCTGAGAATAATCTTTGAAGAAAGAAAAAAAACCACTCTAGATTTTATGTGATAATTATGTCTTGCCATAGATAATGAGTTTCGAGCAGATCATTATGGCATTGGTACCCAAATAAAGCTCCTGGCATGACTTTGCTGTGCCACTGGCTGATGTTATTCCTAAGAAGAATTGCAATGTTAACGTCATGTCTAGATATACAGCGTCCTCCTCGAACTTGTCAGCCAATGTAAGTTTGTGAGGCAATGGAAACTGTGCTTCAGACTCAATTTAGTAGAGAGTAGAGGCATGCATGTTTCCCAGATATGTCCATCAATGTCTAGGGCTGATTCGAAGATTGGCAAGAGGAAATCCTTATACCCACTAAAACTATGTTCATAGATGTATCACTCTGTGCACGTCAGATCAAATCATCACAGTAGTCAAACAGACATTGCCGTACATGTAAGTATACCGAAATATAGCGCTGTATTCTGCTGATAATTAAATTACTACTGACTCGGTTTTTAGCTCTCTACTTCCACCATTTTGGTACTCTACTATACAGGCACAGTCAAGATCGATACCAACGTTACTGGCCATACGGGGTGTGCGTGCGCAGAGGGACATACACACTCAGCGCGAGACGAGGAGATGCATCCACCGAGCCACCTGACTGGAAGGCTGGGAGTCATATTGCGTGCTTTTTCACCCGTGGGAACGCAAACCACGGGTTTTGCACGTAAGGTTGGCACTCTGGGTTGTATGTATGTTTTCATTTACTCGTTGCCAACTCTGAATTGGCACTTATAATACAATAAGTGAAGATACGAATAGAAAATAGTAACCGAAATCCCTCCACAGGGGGCTAAATCTGACGGCCACAACTCGGCACAACCCATGGTGAGGATTTTAGTCAATCGGCACCACTGACAATCCACGGGAAGAGACCAAAATTCAATACGCTAGATCCTTACGGTCAGTAAGAATAGTCCGGTATGCGAGTCACGAAATCTGAACCAGTTGTAAGGATCCGTCTTAGAAACGACCAGGAACAGACCATCCAACATGCAGCACCAGGAGATTAGGAGTCAACAGGCACCTGTCCACTGATCATCGCAAAGCAATGTTCATAAAACATGTTTGGATCGGTGACCTTTTTTATAGGTCAGATGGTTAGACAGCTGTGGGAATGATGTCCAATGCTCGCTCCACATCCAGGGCCGTCAGCTCTTGAAGCTTTCACCCTGGCCTCCATATCGCGCTACAACCCCTGAAGCACAAGCAACAGAAGCCGCGTGCGAGAGCCCCCTTCGACAGGGAGTCCTTTACAATTACCGGGCATGGAATCTTTGAATAACGCAACCTAGACTGGTAGTTTGCAATTCTAGTGCATAGCTCCTCTGGACCTATCCCCCACAGTCCACTCAACATAGAATAAGGTCCGCCACATGTTTTGAGTCACAGGTGGCATTAAACTCAAATTCTTTGATGTCCCCTTGATATTATCGGAGCTGGGGGTCTCTAAGACTCCTATTGGATATGGATTACGCTGAGGGGTTTTAGCAAGAATGTATTTAGGAATAACTGGATGTATCTCCATGAAGCTTGGTATTCGAAGGTCGTAGGACTAATCTTTTATGTTGGCAGAAAGCGGTCAGGTTTGAAATCCTGGAGCGAATTTCCATGGGGGGAGCGTGTTTCCTATAAAGGTTATTACATACTATCGTCGCCACACTTCTTACTTAGGATCAGGTACTGACAATTGCACTTTCGTACTGTGGTCTGTGCTTGGGCACAATTGTACCAATTCCTGGTGAACCTGCTGCAATGTAGCCAAAGTAAGTATATCGGAACAGGATACACTCATTTTTCCAAAGACGCATTTTAAGATGATAGGCAGATGTGCCAAAAACTGACTATAATCTGTGATGAATGCGTAAAATTACTTTAAGCACAATTCTCAAGTAATTAAAAAGTAGCAGTGGGTCATTAGAAAACGAAACAGCAGACATCTGACTCCGCTGTCTGATTCAAACGCTTGGTCTGTCCCATTGACAGCGAGGATGCGTAGCCAGAAAAAGAGGCTCGTTGAATCGCATAGCTGCTACATTCGGGCAAAAACAGGTATATAAACTTAGATCCCCTATCCTGGTCATAAATCTTCTGGGAAGACGATGCATACCTATATACCTCTTCAAGACTTTGCCCCTTTTGAGCTGTAGGTAATCGAAAAGAAAAAAAAGTGGCACAATGAGCGCAATTTTCCAAAATATCTATATAGTAAAATTACACGAGACCCCTCATGAATAAAATCCATTGAAATCCCCAGTGAAATATGGTGCATGTGTATAAGTCATTGGTTTAGTTCCATGCATAAGAAGCTGCCTGACCTGAATCGCTATCAAGGTTGTGGGTCTCGATGCTGTTGGTCTGACCCTGGAAGACTGCGTTCAGTATTGGTCTTATAGTAAATATTTTAGGAGGTGTGCCTCATTGATATACTTCAACATCGTCTATTAGCATATCTCCAGGACCTTTTACACAACCGGCTCGTCCCGTAATTATTTGGAGAGGTTTGAAGGAAATATACAACTGTAGTCCTACTAAATGGGACAGGCCCACCTCATCCAAGGCCCTATTATCAGGCTCTGGAGGAAGCAAGCACCGCCTTCATCGATCATTCGCTCCTGAAAAGCAAGTGCAATCCGGGCGGAAATTTACATTTTAAAACAAGCGGATGGTCACATTTTAATAGGCGCGGTTTAAATTATGACCAATTTGTAATACAGAATATGATTTTGACTCGTTTAACGGCCGAATTTTGACCCTGTCAAACCGTTGTGGTTTTACAAGGGAAACGCGAAGCTAAATGCCCCGTAAGTAGGTATTTTATACATAAGCATTTCCTTCTGGCTGGTTACATTCTACCTTCCGAGAAAAGATGTCATTTCAGCAATCGTCTACTATGGTGAAGAGAAACTCTGTCGCATATTTAATTGCTGCTGTGTACACTGAAGCCTGTAGGTAAAACCAACTCAAGAAGTGCATGTGAAAAACGGGCCTTTTTAAATGAGAGACAGAACATCGCATGACCATGGCTTTTTACCTGGTATTAGGTTATGTTAAATCAATAGAAACAGGAAAGGCCCGGCGGCTAACGCTTGTTGTGCACGGACCTGTTTGCCAATCAGCTTTTATTTCTGGTCCATACGTTCACCTCATACAGTATTAGGAACCCGCCAATAAGTGTTCTCTATCTAGGAATGCAGCCCCGATAACTAGCAGTTCTTTCAATTGGTAGCTATTAATTTTCGGCGCTGGACAATTGTCGAGACCGAACGCGACTGCATGGACGAATTACTAGGAATCTGCCTCAACAATTAAGGGTGCTGGGTTCAGAGGCATCAATACAGGTCAGTGGAAATTTTTCTCTTGAGTCCAGAAGGGGTCTCCGGATTGGTTCCCAAGAAAAGGGAAATATTGTGCGAAGAAGAAGACGGGTAACAGCAACCATAGTGAATTAAACGGCTATAAAAAAATTGGCTATACATGGATCTTTTGTATCCATAGCTATTACCGGAGGGCCTTGATCACATACCCAAAAAATTTGATTTGTTACTAATCGAATCAGACATTTTTCGAAGCTGACGTACAAATTAATCCGTGTGCAATGGTCCAATAACTTCCTAGACATGGCATCGTGTTGCTTGACAGTCTCTAAGACGAGAGTTGGTCTCTAAAGTAGTACCAACAAAGAAACTAGTCTTATATGGCCCGAAGATATAATTCACGAAATTCTGAAGATGTACAGAGAGCATTACCAGACAAAGGATTGGAATACATATTCAAGTGGACAAATTGTGTTTCTAGAAAATCCGTCCCATTCGTCTCTTCGTTCACTTTCTAAGTTGTCAAAACTTATGATTATAGGTATCTATCTTTACGTAGAAAATCCTTGGATAGGAGCGGAGCACAGCAAGAAAAGGCGAGGGACCAGCAGTGTGTGGTTAAAAAGATTATGTTAGTAAAGAACATGAATCGGGTGTACCAAAACAACACTCTGAACCGTTTCAGGCATAACACGCCTTTATTAATTTTTTATAACCACAACCTTGCTGGTCCTCACCTTCTCTGCTGGTGGCTCCGCTCTCTACCTCCGAGGATGTTCTACGCTCACTCACATAGTGTGACGCACGCACCGCAATGGAGCACGCTATCTTGACGTATTGTTTCTCCCCGCATTATTTGGGAGTTGTTGACCAGAAACAGTTTATAGTGATAGATCTATGTTCTGTTGAGTACTCGCATGAGACTGTTTTAACTTAACTATATGTGTCTCACCATATGGACAGTTATAATCATGATGTTCACTGTTACAAAAAACACTGGGTCCAATATCTCCATTAGCTTTAATTTGCTCCTCCTTCTCACTATGATATTGTACTTGATGTATGGATTATAAATATGGGTCCTAACCTTAGTGAGCACGTTACTGGGAGGTTACGTCCTCACTACTATCTTTCTTTAGTGTGACTTTGTGTCGTGTACGCGTAATCGCAAGTATGCACTGTCTCAGTGCCCCTTTTTTAGGGCATAGACATTTCGTAAATTGAATGTAGAGGAAAGATGAGACGTTTCTCAATGTCCAGTTGAACAAGGGATTAATATAATCAACCTTGGCAACCCGCGGAAACAGGAAATTAGGAGCAGAGATTACATCAAAGAGACTATTCTTTGTGATTGGGAGGAGATAGCAGTGGAATTGTCTTCCATTGCTGTAGTTCCCGATTTAATGGTTTACCTCAAATAGACCTTACCATTCTGCATGTATTTTGTTTATTTAGGAATGTTGGCGAACCTGTATGTAACGGCCATCGATACTTTCTTATGGGCCAGAAATTGATCAGGTCACCACGTGACTGCAGGACTGACCGGGCGATGCAACATAAGGAATGGGTCAATAGCTGGAAGGTAGTAAATCCATTACGGGAGCTGACCGGTAGACAAACTTAGGGAAGTACAAATACACTCGACGAACTTCCCCTTCACCATCAAGTCAGCTTAAGTTTCCAGATTTTACTGCCTGGCTGGGATGGGTGGTCATTCAAAGGAAGTGTTCCAGACTTACCCACAATTTAACACATAAACATTGTCAGGGACCCCTTAGATCTGTTCGATTGTTTTGGTGAAGTACTACAGTAGGTGGGGAGTCAGTCTAGTAACATCAGTGTGTACGCTGAGTGAAGTGGTTTGGGGCGACATTCTTTCAGATCTAGTTGTTTCCTCCCATCATATCATTCCTGGCGATGAGATCTAGTCTCGCGAAAGCAAGTCTCGACCTGAGAGCCTCAAACCACTTTCAATCCTTCAGATTTTCCTCTTAATCCTCGTAAAAAAACATGAATTGTAGAGTTTCAGAGTTGGTTTCGTCTCAATCAAATTCTTAAACCTGATATATTGTTAATAAATCATTGCCTTGCCAAAATCGAGAAGAGAATATTCTGCAGTCTGGTGGATGCTCTTGAGGTCAAAGTATTCTGTGGACTCGTACTTACAGTCTGTATAAAACATCCACGAGGTGATTTTCTAGGCGAACGGAGTGCATCACCAGCAGGGCTCACCTGTCAGGTTTGCTGAGAATAAAACAATCTTGGCCTTATCTTGAAAAGTGGCAGGACGGAAGTGAAAATGATCCGCCATTGTTTACAGTGAGCCACCCCAACTTATTCGAGTTGGCTAGTTCCGAATTTCGGAATCACCGTGATTTGGTTTTGTACGTTTTCTCCCCGGTATATAGCGTTATATCGCGCCCGTGATTAAGGCATTTTATTCCGCTGGCTGCAATACTGCAATGCCGTTGTAAAAACGCATGGGGGCGTTTGCGACTGTTGTCTTTGAAGCCGAGAAATTCATGATTTGTAATGCAGTATATACTGTATATATACAGTATATACTGTATAACAACAACCCCTATAACCCCTAACATACACATACATACTGTATAGTGCATCAATGATACTATAGGCGGTCCCATGGCGAGATTGTTTGCACGCGAGAGAGAACCGCTGCCTCTCTGCGCAAACATCGCCACATTAAAAAATTATTTAATATACTTTTTATTCATAGTGTACGTGCAGGGGGTCTCCGGAGCTGAACCGCGTTGGTTTCAGGTCCGGGGACCCCCTGCTCCTAGATACAGCCCACCTTTTATGAGGTGCCGGTATCCCTCTGCATTTAAAGGTCCCGATCACGTGGACCGCGGCATGTAAACAAAGGCAAGGATACCGGCACCCCCTAAAGGGGCCTGTATCTCTGAACCAGGGGGCCCCGGACTTAAAACAAAATGTTTCTGCCCGGAGACCCTCTGCACTGTACAGTATAAATAAAACACATAATAAAAACACTCGTTCCTTACCTTACGGCTATGTGCTTGGTAACGAAGTCGCATGACCTGTATTTTTATAATATGGTACATGAGCAGGGGTTCCCATGAGCCAGAAATTATGCTCAGGGGACCCCCTGCTCCTGCACAATATTATTAAATACAGAAATGCTGCTTCATTACCATAGCTGATAGCCGCTAAGGCAATGAAGGGGTTAACCACCGTGCCCGCTTTATTGTGGGTAGCGGGGGGTGAAGGGGGTATTTGGCCTTGGTGTTTTAGACTTGCGGGTGGGGTTGGGGGTGCACTTAACCCCTTCACACGACCGTAGCAGTTAATAAACCTCTACTTCAGGAGTTTAACCCTCCCCTACGCTACCCCCCCGCAAGCCCTAAACAAACCACCGTTGGGCTAATACCCCCTCATCACCCACCCCCCTACCCCAATAAAAACTCACACACAGCAGCAGCACAAAAATAATAAATAAATCTAAATAAACTAAATGAATATAAATAAATACATTTAAAATAAATTTTTATTCATAGTGAGATGTGCAGGGGTCCTCGAGCTGAACCGCATTGGTTCAGGTCCGGGGACCACCCTGCTCCCCGAGATACGGCCCCCTTATGAGTGCCGATCCCTCTGCATTTTATAAGGTCCCGATCACGGAGCCAGCCTGCAAACCAAGCGAGGGATACCGCACCCCCTAAGAGCCTGTATCTCGGAAAGCAGGGGTCCCCAGACCTAAACCACAGCGGTTCACTCCGGAGACCCTCTGCACATCTACAGTTATAAATAACACACATCATCATAAAGAATCGTTCTTTACCTTTGCGGCTATGTGCTATGGTATGACGCAGCATTTCTGTATTTGTAATAATATTGTCAGTGAGCAGGGGGTTCCAGAGCCAGAAATTAATGCTCAGGGGACCCCCTGCTCCTGCACATATTATTAAAATACAGAAGGCTGTTCATTACCAAAGCTGATAGCCGCTAAGGCAATGAAGGGTTAAGCAGAATAACAATAAATACATTAAATACATATTTTTAATGTGTGTGTTAAACCTCCCTGCCTTGAACTGTAACCTGTGTAAAGACCATCCCTCCCCTATTTGTGTGTTAAACTTCCCTGCCTTAGCTAATCTATGTAAACCCCCCTCCCCCTATGTGTGTAGTAACTTCCCTGCCTTGACTGTAATCTTGTAAAAAAAACTCCCCCTATTGTGTGCTACGCTGCCCTCTTTGACAATCTGTGTAAGCCCCCCTCCCCACTATTGTGTCGGTTAAATCTCCCTGCCTGTGTTTCTGAGTGCAGTGTACTGTATGTAAATGTGGGAGGGGATCCCATGTAAATAACCACCCCACACCCCACTACACCCACTACCCACTACCCACATAAAAAAAAATTCACACACAGCAGCACACAAATAAATAAATAAATCTAAATAAATAATAATTAATATAAATAAATACATTAAATACATTTTATTCATAGTGTAATGTCGCGGGATCTCCGGAGCTGAACCGCGTTGGTTTCAGGTCCGGGACCCCCTGCTCCCCGAGATACAGCCCCCTTTATGAGGTGCCGGGATCCCTCTGCATTTAAAAAGGCCCGTCGTGCCGCGGCCTGTAACACCAAGCAGAGGGATCAGGCACCCCCTAAAGGCCTGTATCTCGGGGAGCAGGGGGTCCCCAGACCTAAAACCACAGTGGTTCAGCTCCGAACCCCCGCAATCACACTATGAATAAAAATGTATTTTAATGTATTATTTTTTATTTATTTCATTCTTTATTTATTTAGATTTATTTATATTGTGCTGCTGCTGTGTGTGATTTTTTTTATTGTGGGTTAGTGGGGTGGGTGAAGGGGGTATAGCCCAACGGTGGTTGTTTAGGGCTTGCGGGGGGTAGCGGGGCAACTAACCCCTTCAACGACCGTAGCGGTACTAACTGCTACGGTCGTGAAGGGTAAGTGCACACCGCAACCCCCCCCCCCCCGCAAGTCCTAACTCACACCAAGGGCCAAACACCCCTCACCCACCCAACCCCCGCTACCCACAATAAAAAACATTCACGCACAGCAGCCCCACAATTAATAAAAAATCTAAATAAATAAATAATACATGAATATAAATAAACATATGTATATATACAGTATATATACTGTAATACTTAATCAGAAGTATAATATAGTACCAATCCCTATACAATTATATATCATACTATTATCTATATATATTATATATATCTATATATATATTATATATATATATATAACAGTATAATACACACACATGATGAACCAATATACAAATAATGTAGAAGGGTTATCAAAATCCTACTGTACTACAAATACACTCTCCATACGACACACTACATTACGATGAATTTCCTTTAATAATCCTAACTGATCTAAATCAAATCATCAATGACAAAGAAAGACCTCACATTCCAATCCATACACATTCATTTACATTGTATTTATGAGCATAAAATCTATGCACCATATACATTCTGCAAATGAATGTGAACAATATCATTGCAAAGCAAAAATACAGATAACTCCAAACAAGTCAACTATTTTAACCAATCAAGTAAACAGAATCAATATATAAGTACACAGCCAAAACACAAATTTAAAACCAAAGTAACCCTTAAAATACCAAGGATTACTCTATCTAATTGTAACAAAACTACATTATACACACATTGACAGCAGCAATACAACTACTGTACAGTACAGTACATCCCTGTTCCCTGCCTTGATGTCATCTGTTTAAAGCCCCTCCCCTAATGTTTCTGTTAAATTCTCTGCCTTGAGTTAATCGTTAAGAGTCTTCCCCAACCACCACTAAGCCCCCCCAACCCAAACCCCCCCCCTCCCCCTAATGTTTCTGTTAATTCCCTGCCTGTATTGGCTGTGAGTGCAGTGTAGTAAATGTGGGGAGGGGGGGGACTCGCGTGCATACTGTGAGGTCTAACCACCCTCACCCCACCCATACCGTTACCCCCCCACCCCATCCTGCCATGGCCCCTCCGCTTCTGCAAAACAGACACAAAATTAAACATCCAAACGTAATGTCCCTAACCTCTAATCACCATAGCGGTTATTAACCGCTACAGTCATTAAGGGTTAACACCCCCCTCACCCCCACTCGGATCGCCTACATAACCTCCCACACTAACCCCCCCCCCCCCTGAGTGCCGAATAACACCTCACCCAGTACCCACAAGGGAGGCACTACCCACATACCGTGGGGAAACACACCCCCCCCCCCCCCACCCCCAGTACCCACAATAAAAACAACAGTGACCCACAATAAACATCATTCTATTTATTAAATACATTACCCACCCGCCTTGCCCCCAAATAAATATGATTTATTATTTTACAAACAGGGGTTCATAACGCAGCCACCACCGCGAGTCCCCGGTGGCTGGGCGGCACCTGGACACGACCTACAGGGTACCAGCAGCCCTTTTAAACAGGTTCGGAGTGCCTTTTGGTGGATCCCCCATCACCATGGCCCCAGGTGGTTCTCCTTGGTCACGTGGGCCACAATTGGGTCCCAGGTAAGGCAAGGATGTCGGGAGACCCCGGTCAGACCCACAGGTGTCTGTGGGGCGGCGGGGTCCACGGGGGTCTGGGGAACTCACGGGTGCTCACTACGGGTCCGCGGTGCCCCCACAGATTGGACCACACATCTCATCCCGCTCACCACGGGTCGGCGGTGCCCCCACAGAAGTGGGACCCACACGCTTCATCCCGCGATAGGTTCGTGCGGTGCCGCCCACCAGCAGTGACCACACAGCTTTCCCCGCATTGCACCCGTGGAACTCACAGCCTGTACCCTGAGATTCCCGGAATCCAATGTGGTCCAGAGGCTCACGCGGACCACGGAACAAACCCTAATGTAAAAAAAATAAACCTGCCCTATACATCAACTTAACATACACCCCCCCCCCAACACCTACAGTACAATAATGTGCAAATAACTATTATCCAGATATGGATAATAGATTAATTGCCCATTATTAAAAACATTAACTAGCATATTCAAATAAATAAAGTACTACTGACCTCATCAATACGAAGTGTCCGTCTGCCAGCACATCCTTGTCTTGTCCACAAATACATTGCCAAAAAAGCCATACATTGCAATTACATTCATATCAATTAACCCCTTAAACACCTATGATAATAACCGCAGGTAATTAAGGGGTTAAGCACACTGGCCCGATACCCACCTCACCCATGAATTTGGTACAGTGGCTTCATAATCATGCAACTATATAAAGTATATATTATATACGCCTATATATATATACGTGGTGACAAATCAAAATACAAATCTACTCGCCACACAAAAAAATCTACTCGCACACCTAGTCCAACGTGTGTCTGCTTGGGCCAATTTTACTCGCCCGGTTAAATCCACTCGCCCGGGGCGAGCAAATGTATAGGTTTGTCGAACACTGTATATATTATATATATATATATATATTATCTATATATATATATATTATAATATATATATATATATATACAATATATACCACACATGAGAACCAATATACAAATAAATGAGAAGGGTTATCAAAACCATACTGTCGTACAAAACACTTCTCACAGACACACTACATTCACTGAATTTCTTTAATAATCCTAACTGATCTTACAATCTAAATCATCAAATGACAAAGAAAAACCTCACCTTCAATCCTACATTGCATTACATTGTATAAATATGCATAAAGCTATGCACCATATCAGCTGCAAATGAATGTTTACAATATCATTGCAAGCTAAATACCAACCTTCCAACAAGTCAAACATTTTACACCAATCAGTAACAGAAATCAATTTGCAATCATTATTTAAATCCCTAAACCTTGACAGTCCATCCCGAACAATGAAACAATTACTAATTCAACGCCTCGAGCAGAAACAATTCAGCATTGAAAAAATATACAAACTTTAAAACCAAGGATACCTGACCTCCTCAAACACACAATACAATATCAACAATTACATCTATCTAATTTAAAATACTTTAAAACTCACATAAAGCACAGCTGTCATAGTCAAATAATTTAAAAAACACATCAAATCAAGCTTTTAAACAACATACTTTCTTACCCTGTATGTATATTCTCTCTAGAACAGATATACATACAGTGGCAAGTCAGAATGATATACCACAAAAAAAAAAAATACACATGTTAAAAAGCTTTTAAAAATTTAACAAGTTAAATAAATACATTTCTTTATATTACCATTACTTGCCCCCCCCGACTCCCGTTGCGCGCTTACTCACGACACCTCCAAGAAAGAACCCATAAATAAAAAAACCATAAAATATAACAATAAACTAAAAATCCAAATCATCCACGGGTTCTTCTACTTGTAATCCATCTTTATCTTCATCTGTATTCTTTCTTCTATCTCTACTTCTCCGGGCGGGTCTTCTCCATCTGCGGCCACCCCTGGTCTTCTTTCTTCCCCCGAGGTCCTTCCCGCGGCGTCTGGCATTCAAAAATGAGACGACATAGGCTTTAAAGCCTATGACGTCACATTTTCCGTCATGGTTCCGACGGTCCTGATTGGCCGTGAAACCATGTTTTTTGGGCGCTATAACATAAAAATGATGACGTCCCTTAAAGGCAATGAAAGCACCACCAATCAATGGCTTGCTTCAATTGCCTTTAAGATGACGTCATAAAGACACATGGCCGCCCTCACATGGTATGGTAGCCAATCAAGGTGGAACTCCATCCCTACTCTGATTGGCTTAGTACCATGTGACAGATCTTGGGGGGGAAAAGGATGTGACGTCATGAAAGCTTGTCACATGGTACTAGAGCATCGAGCGTGGGGAAAATCCATCCCTACCTGATTGGCTGTAGTACTCACATCCTTTTTCAATGACGTCACCACTCCACTACCCACATAAAAAAATCACAATCACCAGCAGCACAATTAATAATAAATCTAAATAATAAATACATGAATAGATAATAAATACATTTAAAATACATTTTTATTCATTGTGTAGTTGTGCAGGGGGTCTTCCGGACTTTACCCGCTTTGGTTTTAGGTCGGGGACCCCTGCTTCCAGCTAAC
>WSYH01005571.1:0-20207 GCA_036426205.1 Ascaphus truei
GTTACCTCATTAGCTTGTTGTAGTTCTTCAAGTTTTAAGAATGACTGGTCGCGGCAAAGGAGGAAAAGGGCTCGGGAAAGGCGGTGCCAAGAGGCACAGGAAGGTTCTTCGTGACAATATCCAAGGCATTACCAAACCAGCGATCCGCCGCCTGGCTCGCAGAGGAGGAGTGAAGCGCATCTCTGGCCTTATCTATGAAGAGACCCGTGGGGTGCTCAAGGTTTTCCTGGAGAATGTGATCCGGGACGCGGTCACCTACACCGAGCACGCCAAGAGGAAGACAGTCACCGCTATGGACGTGGTGTATGCGCTCAAGCGCCAGGGCCGCACTCTGTACGGATTCGGAGGCTAAACGGTGACACTTCTTACCAACGGAGGCGGAATTCACATACAATTAAAACCTAAAGGCCCTTTTAAGGGCCACCCACATTCTCCTGTATAGAGCTCTGGTTACACCTCCATCCTATTCTAACCCGTTTTCATGTTACTTTCTCTGACGTGACGGATTTAATATTGGTAACAGGTTAAAGAAAGTTAGAATTCACAACAGAACTACCCAAGGTATGTGACCGCATTTCGTTAGAGCGCTTTATTTACTATTTTCTACGACCTTTTCATGTACACGTGAGATATATACACTCTGCTATACTCCCTGTATACTATGAACTGCTCATACATAAATCAAACTATCTACAAATATTAGTTTAACGGCTTGATATAGCTTTCTCTGCACTTGACTGATTTAAATGAGTGCTTGTTTGTTCCATATACACATGGTGTACATTACACATTTGTACAGTCTGCAAAGGAACATGTATCTGATCAACACATTACTTGTATTTATTTACACTGCTAAGAAAAGAGTACCTTTGTTTTATATATTTACCTAAATCAATGATGTTTAAGCATTAATTAGTGTATATTATATTGCTGTCATATTATTTATGCTCTTAAAACAGAGTCCCCAAAACAAATGCTTCACATAATAGTCACTCATTCTATGTTCCATTCAATAGTCCCATATATTGGGCTTCATATATCAGCATTTGTTAAGGAAACAATGGACGATTTATTTATTTTTAGCACTTTTAGTGACTTTCTGATTCTTTTGTCACAACTGTAAATCACATAAATATTGATCGTGTTTTTTTTTGTTTTTGAATCTACGAACATAAATGCAACCACACATTTCATGTGTAAAAAACATCGGGTTGATGGTCTCGGAAGCAACAGATATATATGAAGAGACGGTAAAAAGACACCAACGCTTTGATATCTGCCATTCAAACAAAGACCACACGGTGGCAGTATTGCTTTAGAATTGACCTCTATTCTGGAACCTGGATTTTTCACATGATCTGAATCAGACAAAGGTTTCAACTCCCAGATGTGTTAAAAACGTTTTGTGGATTCCCTTAAATATAATTGGTGAAATAAATCCAAATCAATAGGACTCTAGCATCACTTCTCAAATCACACATATATGTTTACTTAGGCGGGGGCTGAAACTGCCAGATGCCACATGTCCCATACAAACTATACAGGGGAAAAGGCAGCAGCACCAAAATAAAGGCAACAAAACACAAATGTATAACACACATTAATAAGAAACACTTTGGTCTTCCTTACTTTTGTGAACCAGATTTCTAAATCAAGCTGTTCTATTAATTTAATATTTTTTTTTCACTCACACAGCCTCTCAAGTTGGAATCTTATCTTATACCTGTGTCCTTAGTTATCAGAAGACCAGAAAGTTGCCACGGTATCAAGGCAATCAATAAAGAGAATATCAATCAATAAATAAAGAGGTATCAATCAATAAAGAGAATTTATTCTGGCCGTAGCCAGCACCGCACAACATCACAACCCGCTTACACTCTCCAAAACGGGAATACATTCCTCAATGCTCCACCTCACATCCGCAGAGGCCCTGTTCGCTTTCTTGTGGAGGGGCCGCTGTCACGGGAGACCAGGTCTTTTAACATATTTATACCGGGATCATTCAATAGGCAAAATAAGGCAGTGAAATAAAATGGGGTTTATTTGATAAAAACCTCGGAAATACAACAAACTCAAAAGACAAATACACACTTACTGGGGTCTGGGGATTGAGATCAAGCCTTTCTTACATGTGCAGAGTGTGACCGGCAAGGGTAACCAGGCTATATAATAAAGGTTAAGCCCTATGGTTACCCTTGGGTCCCGTGGGTCCCTGACCGTTAGCCAGCACTATAAGCCAGGGGCCAGGTATTGTTACATGCAGAGTTAAAGTGAGCCCTTCTTTTCCACTTTCCACGTTCCCTTTACCCCAGAATCGTGAAACTTGCTGTGCATAAGTTTTAGGTGGGATATTTGGTAAGAATGCAATTCTTTTGTTTGCAGGAGTTTGGGGACCAGAGCTACTGTTAGTACCTTCATTCTACCTGGTGAGCAGGCATGATATATGCCGGTACGCAGGTGGAATAACACTGGGGCTGCCCCGTGTCCCCCACACTCCTAGTTTTCAAGCCCTGATATCTCATTCCTATGTCCCCTACAGTCACAAGCCTCTCTAAGGTCCGCCATGTATTAAAATATTTTTTATATGTTTCATACATTTCTTTTAAGGCTCTATGCAGTCCGCTCGGGCATCTGCATAAGGTGCCAGCAAGTCTGCTTAGAGTCCGTAGTTCAAAGGGGAGACAGGATGTTGAAAGGTGTCTGGGTGCTAAGTGGATGGGGCAGGGAGGAGTACTGAGTCCGGAGAACAGAGACCCCCTGCAGGGAGGCCGCTCTGATCTGACAGACTTAGGCTGCGTCCATAGATGGACAAGCAGCGCTGAGGCGTGCGGATGGTCAGCGCTGAGCCCCTGCATCCTCAATGAGGATGCCTTGAGAGGGGGCTCACGCGAGCGTCCGCAGGCGTGCTCAGGCTTTGGAGTTTTCAGCCGAGCGCCAAACTGTTTTTCAGCGCGCTGTCGGCTGAAAACATCCAATCAGCCATAAGCAGCGTCAACGTCACGGCACCGTGACGTCGGCGTCGTGACATTGACGTCAGTGCGTCATGGGCGATTGGCCCAGCGATGTCACTGCCCCGCCTCCAACCACCTCCCCCCGGCTCCCTTCGCGCACGCTGGCTGGCCTGCAAGTCTGTGCAATCGCGCTGACTGAAGCAGGCGAGCCTCAGCGTTAGCGCGCCTCCGCTCTCCCCACAAGTCTATGGCCCGGGCCTTAGTGGAGCCTGCCTAGTAGGTGGCAATGGGTTGACCTTAGAAAGCGGCAGAATGTCGGTGCATTTCCCATTGGTCGATTCATATGTCCCGCCCATGGGGCATCCTGAGACGGTTCGACACGCCCCCTCCTCTAACAGCCAAGAGACGAGCCCCTGTTTCATTTTTTTTTTTTTAACTTCAATTTTATTGGTTTTTAAATACACGGCATAAAGACATCTCGTAAATTTAACAATTTCTGGTAACTCAAGACAGTCTTAAAACATTTGAAAGAAGAATGGATAGTGCGATGCTCAAATACCGTGTGTGCACACATACATATTTGTAATGAAAAAGATAGTCCAGAGATAGGAATTGTATTTAGTCCATAGGCTCACATATGTAGCATCATCGTATTTATAAATATAAAGACCTAGCGGTCAGTCTGCCTGACTACCGCAAAAGATGGTCAGTTTTGCACATCCCACCCTTAGTATACATACATCCCCATAGGGGTATCAAGTAATAAAATGAGGGCTAATGCCCATTACTTGCCCTGGGGGTATCCTGGATTCTGTAGCGCCAAAGCCGGATGAGGGTTCCTCTGCGTGCACTCCTGATGTCTTGAAGCAATGAAATTAAAGGAAACCAAAGGATGCACTGCACCTGGAAGGTTGTTAGGAAAAAATATAGGGTGGAGCATAGTGCTGCGTCTCGGCCGCGCGACGCGGCACTGGTGCGCATGCGCAGTACATCTTTGAGAGCTTTTGGCGCGAAATATGGGCTATATTTGGCAGAAGGTAGGTGTTTCATTATACACCTTGATAAAGTACCTGCGGGACGAAACGCGTTGGTGCGGCTGTTATACACCCATATGTGAGTCTATGGAATAAATACCCTCGATTTTATTTTGGAGTTTGCCCTATATTTTTTCCTAACAACCTTCCATGTACAGTGCATCCTTTGCTTTCCTTTATTTTCATTAACACATTTGAACACTATCCTCACACCGTAGAGATATTCCTGGACATACAACATATAACAGACAGGGGAAGGAAAAGACAATGGGGAAGAGAAAAAAAGGGGGGGGGGGGTTTGGAGGAGAGTTCACTGAGGCGCCTTATGTGTGGGTGACCTGAATTAGCTCTTCGCTATATCCCTGTAACCACGGGTAGGGGGATTCCTGCCTTCTTCATTGTCCACGTTGGGGGTCTTCCCGCCGACCTCCAAGTCTCCTGTCGCCGTCCATCTCCGCCCATCAGAGGAGAACTCACATGTTCCTATTAGAGCCAGACGCTGGCATTGCTCACCCCCTGAATATCTGTCTGTGCCTGCCAAGGACAACCAGACCTTTTTTTAAATTTGGGCCAGTGTCGTTAACCAAACTCGTCAACTTTTCCATCTGGCAAACATAACAAATCCTATTTCGAATTGCATCCTGATTCCACAATGCTGTGGTCTCGCACATCATGACCGTTGCAAAATGTGCAATTAATTTGTTTCCCGTTCTCGATACTTCCTTTGTGGTCTGCCTAACAGGAATAGCCACGGGTCTAGCTGAATTGGGAGGCCCAAAATCCTCTGCAACCAATCTCTGATTTGACACCATAGGGGCGCGATTCGAGGACAGGACCACAGCATGTGCACCAGGTCCCCCCGTTCCCCGCACCGTCTAGGACAAAGCGGGGAAGATCCTGGGACAAATGTAACCAATCTAACTGGAGTGAGATTCCACCTCATCAGTACCTTATATGAGTTCTCCTTTAATGTCATGCAAATCAAGCTACTGGCAGCCGCCTTGAATATTTCCGTCCAGTCCTCGTCTTATAGTGACCCTGCCAAGTCTGTCTCCCACTGTGTCATGAATCGGGGTCTGTGTGTACCGTCTCTTTCGGCGACATCCACTTCTCTGTATAAGGCAGAAATTAGTCCCCGTGTGTCGGAGCCCCACACACAGAGCTTTTCAAAATTGGTTAGTGGTGGTCTCACAGAGTGCTTAGTGTAAAATGCCCAGACCTGGAGGTATCTAAGAAATTCTGTGCTGGGGATGTCCTTTTCCGACTTTAATTGGTCAAATGACTTGATAGTGTTCCTCCCCTCCAGGTCTTTCAACCTCTCAAACCCCAACTGCTATTTCTATATAAATAAAGACATACATACATACATACAGACATACATACAGACATACATACATGCAGACATACATGCATACATACATACATACGAAAAACAACAAAAATAGTGTACTTGTAAAGACAACACAAGTTAAATAAAATATACAGCGGACATTTTGGGGCTGTGATTTTCAACTGGGTTCCATGTGCCACCCTCAGGGGTTCCTCGGCCGCTAGGGGGGAAGGAGCTTGGAAACCACTCCCAGCTGTCCCTGTTCCGGCGGTGCGACGGCTCCCCTGTTCAGCAGTCGCCTCCCGGTCACTGTGATCCTTCCTCTCCCTCCTATCGTTGCTGGTTATCGCGTTCAACTTCCATCCGACAGGAGGAGGGAGCTGCGGACCGGCTCAGCACCGCAGGCCCCAAGGTGAGAGACTGAACAATTGCACTGCAATGCTTTTGCTGAAACTAGAGGTTATTGCCCTTTATCTTCCTTTATGCAGAGAAAAGGACATTTCATGAGTCAGTGACGCTCTCCCTCTTGTACCTACTGCAAACCTATCATTTGTGCTTTTAGCTAAATCAATATTAAAAAAAACAGCAGCGCACAGCCAAGGGAGCCAGATTGAAATTGTAATAACCCTCTGGTTACAGCTCCTTTGGGTGATGTTTCATTAATAAATATATTTTTTTTATTACAATTTCAACTGGCTCCCTTGGCTGTGTGCTGCTGTTTTTTCATATTTCTTTACCTGGACTCTTCAATTTGCAGCTGATCAGGCCACACAATGACAGTAAGAGGCTATAGGAGTGGATAAGGATTGATATCTATGCAAATTAAGCAAAAAGAAAAAACTCAAGAAGAAATGTGAATATTTTTGCCTTATTGATGAATGCAGTGGATATGCACCTCCAATGAGGCTGCAGCAGTGTGGGACACCATCATTGACTATTTCCTTCAGGAGGGTTTTTTACCAAGATGTCTCACTAATCTCACCACACTACCCACTCCATGCAAGAGTTTTCTTTTTCTGTCTGTTTATCTTTGGGCATTATCATTGAATTATTGTGTTCCAGAACTATTAGAGCAGGGGTGCATAAACTGGGTGGCACAAAACAATTTTTGGTGGGCGTGGGGGTTGAAAAGGTCCAGTGCTCTACCCCAAGGCATTTAAATTAAATGCCGGGGGATTGCGTGAGGCCTCTGCAACTGAACATACTGAGATTCAGCTGGCTTCAGATGATGCATTGTCATGGCAACGCAGCATCAAATGATGCTGTGGGGTCACATGATATCACATCACATGAACCTGGCATCATTTGACACTGACTGGAAGGTAAGGAGGAGGGGGGGTCGCAGAAACAGAAGTTGGGTCTTAAAGGTGGATAGAGAGGGTGCTAGTCGGGTATTGAGGGGAAGGGCATTCCAGAGGTGTGGGATAAAGTGGATATAAATCCTATCACCCGACCGATAAAACAGGAGCACAGCAGGCTGGTGTACATGAACTGCTGTGCTGTGAGGTTAACAATATGTATCAACCAATCACCCACCCTGTCACCGTAGTACTGTAACCCGGTGTGAAAGGGTTACTGTGTTGTGAGGTTGATCACAGCTGACTGTTGGTACGAATCCACGGCAAGCAGATACTGCAGTGAGTGACTGAACAGCTTCCTGCAGAGACAGCCAGGGATTTGTAACAAAGGGATTAGACACAGTATGCAATTGTAGCAAATGAGTGACTATGTATCAAGTGTTCAATTCCAGCGCAGGCAAAGTTAACAAGGTAATTAACCATGACACTAACTCTTGCATGCACTGTCCCCTACATCAGCATTGATCATTTTATATCGATGCTGATGTGCTCGAGGACATGCCTAAATCTAACACAGCAATGAAAAACAAAAGTCCCTTAATTACGAAAGAGAGCCTGCAATGCTCTATAGCTGCACACAGGATTGTAGTGATAGTAAATACTACATGAACGCTGGGACTCCGCAAATTGAGATCAGTATCAATGTATGTTGCGGTAACAATGATTGCGTCCGCATGTGTGGGGGAGTATGGCCAACGCGCGCGTTTCACGTAAGAACGCTTCTTCAGGGCCCGCAACTCACGTTTAATGCTGTTTCATTTTAAACCCCTATATTTGATATTTGTTGATGACATTAAAGAATGATTTTAACACAGTTACATTACTCCTTCTGTGATAGAGTGCTCCTTCACTAGGTTTCCTTTTTCTCTTAGCTTATGATTCTCGATTGAACACAACAAGGAGGGCAAAATAAATTGTAATTTATTTCCTTAATAGACAAACACATGACAACCTCAGAATACACTTAATACAACACTTACTGGGATGGGGAACAAAATAAATTGTCCTTTGCACGAAAGCTGCAGAAATAAAGTCTCTGGCATAAAGTTCTTTTGGCTAGGTCGCAAGTTGCCAACCTAATAACTCGGCCAAATGAAGAAAGTTCGTAGTAGTTGGTTAGAATTTGTTAGAGAGACACCAGGGCTAACGAATTCCGGAGCTTGGGGTAAATCTTTGGTTGCGATGTTATTAACCCCTTGCGTCCTGGAGCCGCTACCTCTGTAGGCGAACAGAATCTTGTGCAAAGATTGGTTACAGTTTAGTTATAGGTGGAGCGGTTCAGGAGACATGTGGGTGTGATAGGTGATTAGAGGATGTTGATATGCAGCTAGGTGTGATGACTCAGGAGATTCCTTCCTCTCCTTGTCCCTCTCTCCCATCTCCTGTCACCCTTTCTACACCTTCCCACTCCTCTCCTTCACCTTCTACCTCTCTCCCCTTGCCGCAGCACGTTCCCCGCAGGTCCCGCATACCCACGCGCTCCCTTAACCCCTGCCTTGATCCTCACCGCTCCCTCTCCCCAGCGGTAGCTCCTTTACCTTCCCCTGTGGTGCCATCCGTCCCATTGCCTCCTCCTCGCATGGTGCCCGTGGCACGGTGTTCTGCGTGCCTGGTGACGCGTTGGGTGCGTGCACCTCCTCAGCCTACGGAGGACGCGCATGCATGCTCCTCCCTGGCTTTGCTGGCCATCGCGCGGGCACAGGCCTCGTGTGCGTTCCCCTCCTCTTGGCTCCGTCCCCCTCCTGCGATCTTCCCCTGCTTAGTGCAGGCCGTGCCTGTGTGGCAACCTGTGCGCGCGCATCCCCAGGTTACAGGGGGCGCACGCACAGACTCTTCTTATCAGGTTTCCCCTGTCTCCGCCTCCCAAGCTGTACAGGCCATTCCCCTGACTGCCCCTTCTGTCTCCTCCTCTTCTCCCCCTGACCTATCTCCTGCTTCTCCCACTGCTCTCTCTACTCCTCCCCTCTCTGTCATTGGTGCACCTTCCTTTATAAGCCCTGCCTGTCCACCTCTTCCTCGCTTTGCATAGTTCCTGTTTCCCTGTGTGTACCTGACCTATGCTGTGCTCCCTCTGTGCTCCTGTGATTACCTCCTCCTGTGTTACTTTGGATTTCCCTGGCTTTGACTCCTGCTTACCCTGGACTACTCTGCTCTCTGGTATCCCTTTGAACCCTGCTACACATACGACTCCGCTGACCTCTGGCTTCCTAGGACCTGGCTTGCCCTCTGACGACTCAACCCTCTGGATCCCTGAAAATTGGCAAACGGACACGACTATTCTCACGGACATTCCCCAAGCATTGCAAGTATACTCTAACAACTCTTCCAACAGGCCCAGCAATGCTATACCAAACTCCGGGCTTGCTCCCACTGCTGTGGGTGTGTGGTATCATACCGTTCCCACCTCAGTACTGGGGTCTAGCTTGGTCTGCGGGCATACAGGCGTGACACTAGGGAGCGGTGCAGGAAACAGGTGGGAGTGATAAGGAGATCAGTGGATGTTGACACGCAGCTAGGGGGCGGTGCACACTTGTCACGTGTCAGTGACGCAAAGTACCATCACGTGATGAGAATGTGAGGTGGGGCCAGATCCAGTGTGGTCATGAATACCTCTCCGTGCGTGCTCACGTGGTGATGTCCACGGAGGTTCCTAAAGCTGTAGGTAAGGAGGGAGTGTGCCGCAGGGGACGCATTCCCCGATTCCTTACACTAGGCTTGGGGGGCTGCTTCTCGGTGGAGCAGAGCCATTGTCACCCCAGACACTGCCTCACCTACTCCACAATGTGTATGGGACTGGCAAAGCCCCATGGCGTGATTCCCATTGGCCAGCTCAAATCTACCGCTTGCCGACATCTCACTCCCCTGTGGGGGTCTAAGATGCCTAGACAAACCTCCCTCCTCTGATTGGTGCAGACGGATGAGCCCTCATCTTCTCATTGACTGCACCGCCACAATCCACGCTGTGGCTGGTCGGCGGCCTCTGCTCCATGTTAAGAATAGCCGTCGAGGGCTATGTAAGGAGTGGGGCCAATCAGGGAACCAGAACATCTCTGGAGTCGATTGGAGACACGACTGGTGGGTTTTTCAAAAGTGCTCTGTGGGAAACAGAACTGCGCTTGATGGGGAAGCGCCGGGGAAGCCAGCGCAAATTTGGAGTTGATGGGAGACATGGCTGGTGGGGGATTCAAAAGTGCTTTGTGTAAAAGAGCACTGAGAAGTGGGAAGATGATGTTTGGGGCAAGCCTACAGAAGCAGGCCCCCGCACCTGGTTGAGGCTAGTTTCTTACTCCAGGCCCCCAGTTGGTTAATGTTTCACTGTGTTCATGTAATTTGTGTGTTTTCTAGCTTGCCAGAATTAACTTTTGTTTATTCAATTATTGTATCATGTCTGGTGATAATGATCCCGGTGCTTTAGGTGTTAAAAGTTCCTGTCCCCTGTTACAAGAATAACCCTCAACATTAACTGTCCAGTCATGAGTTTCATCCCATCATGTTTCAGTAATGCCTATAATATCATACTGCTTCCTGGAAGCTATTAATTATGAATTCAAGCTCACCCATTTTATCTGTCAGGTTTCTTGCATTAGCAACACGTATGTAAAATAAAAAAAAATACATATATAGTCAGGCTAGTTCTCCTGGCTACTAAGTCTGCCCTCTCTGGCAGTAAGTCCTGGTAAAAGCAAGCTTGCCAGGAGTTATCATGGGTTTTCCCCACTCACAGTAGCTTCTTGATTGACATGGGAGATGGTGGGACAAGGCCTGTATGTGTCCAATCATTGGATTCAGACATGATACCTACTTCCCTTGTACTTAAGGAGCTGCACTGCAAAATTTAGTCAGTGCCTCTACCTCAATGAGAGAGGCTGGTCTACCCTAGCAACTGTGCAGGGCTCTGCCAAATTTATACTCCCTCCCCTAGGGGAGTGGAGAGGGAGACTTTACACTTTACTCACCAGGCAGTAACGGAAGAGCATGGACTGCTTCAGGTGCCCTTGGCCTGGAGTGGAGGTCCAGAGTACATCCTGAGGTTGAAGCCCCAAGAAGTGAGCTGTGTATGCTGTAACATCTGCCAGTGCACTGAATAAACTGATCCTGTTTGCAGTCTCAAGAAGTGAGTTCTCCTGCAGGAATTGTCTCCACATCCATGGAGCTTGCAAGAGATGGAGGCGCTGACACAGAGAGAGAATCAGATCCAACCCCAGAAGCCTGTTCTTTGTTCCTCCACAACATCGCAGGAGACTGAGATCTACTGTAGGCCAGCAGGTATGCACCACACCATGTAGTAGTGAAATCTCCAGAGGGTGGGGAAAACATTGCAACACATACATAGTGCAAATGTGTAAAAAATGGCAAATAATGTTCTAACGAGTGATTGCCCACTCGTGGTGTTGGTGATTTTCAAACATTTGTGTAGTATAAGAATCTGTTTCTGAAGGAAGTAACAGGAACCCTCACAGATCATAAAACAAAGAAGAAAAAATGCAGTGCAACACAATTTAATATAGCACAAAAGGGAGCAAGACGCTGAATCCTGACAGGAGTGGAAGCTGCACTAGGCAAGCTATTTCAGAGATGCCGGGCACATAGTCTATCTAGGATTCCCACTGTATTGGCCAGGGATTGTGTGTATATGTCACGCGAGACCAGGAACTTACACATTTATTCCGGGATCATATCACTGAGCAAAGCCAATGTAGAGGGAGAAAGGGGGTGGCCCAGTATTAAAGGGGTTGCACCCCATTTGGCCATCCCCTGACCCCACCAGGGAGACAAGGGGTTAACGGGGCTGCAGTCCAGAAATGTGGTTTAACCCTTGTTATAGCATGAAATGTATATTCCCCTGTCCCCATGCTTTATTGTTATATCTTGTTATATCAGTGTCTGCATCACACACACACTGGGATCCATCCGGGAGGGCAAGGATTAATAGTTCTTTAGTGATTATAGCCCTTTGTGTAATTTTCCCGCCTTTTCAGGCACCATTTTGCAGAGTCCCATAGGCCGCCATTAGAGCTCAATGCATTTCAATGGCGGATCTTGCTGTTTTGTACCTGTTTCCCTCGAAGACCAGCAGGTGGCGTTCGAGAGGAGGAGCGGCGGTGTCCCATTGTAAGTCAATGGGCTCATTGACTTCAATGGTGATTCCTCGACGGCGCTTTCCAGGAACGAGTTGGCTGCCGTCCAAACCGCAAAGCGGATACTTTTTCTGAAAAAGAGCTTTGATCACTGATTAGTCAAGTTCAACGTTAAGTGGCATGGGAATCTACAGTTCTAGGGCACCCAGAAATACAATTCTTTTTGCCCCTAGATCCTAGACCTCCCCCCACTCGACCACCACCGGGTCCCCGAATCCTGGACCCCCGAGAAGGGTCGCGCCGAGAGAGCAGGTCGCGCCATAGGTTCCAATGGCGGCGGCAGAAACAGCTCAGGAATTTGACTAAGTCCGAATAGCTACAAACCATCAATCCATACCTCCGGTTCCGGAGGGTCCCGAGGGCCAGGGTTTGGGGTACCTGTAGGAACTGCTCCGGCATGGCTGCAGAACCATCCTTGACTCTCTTTGACCAACCCGACGGAGTATGGACCCCCTTGAAAGTTCGGGAATTCTCCCATAGACTTCAACGGCGGCCAATTTCCATTGACCGGCTATGGCGGAGAAACCCCATAGACTTCAACGTCGGCGATGCCCCATTGAAAGTCTATGGCGGTGGATTCCCATAGCCGCCAACGGCGGCGGTTTGCCATTGAAAGGCTATGGCGGCAGAGCCCGTTGTTTTCAAAGGGGATTTAGTGAAAAACCGTGATTTAATTTACAGCGGAGTTTTTTGTATTAAAATAGGAAACGGTTTAAGTGGTACAGTGGCGACCAACTTTATTCTAACTCGGCTAGCTCCACGAATTTCAGAATATCCCGGTGATGTGCGGTTTTGTGGCCTTTTTCGCCCGGAGTGTATTGCGTTATTTTCGCGCCGTGTATTTAAGCATTTTTTATTTCCCTTGTCTGCAATCTGCAATGCCTGTGTAAACACGCATGGGGGCGTTGTGCGAGCTGTTGCTTTGAAGTCTAATACCTTCGCGGTTCAACCTACACAGTCTGTGCGTGCGCGCGCAGTAATAGTAAAATTGCATATTTAATTTATTTTAAAGTACAGTACTGTACATGCTCGGACCCTGTTGGGGTGAAGTGAGGGGGTTCCTAACATCTGGGGGCAAAATGAATTTTTATTTCTAGGTGCCCTAGAACAGAAGTTCCCACAAATTGACCTAGTTCCACGCCAATTGCGCGCTCATTGCTCTTTTTTTACAATGTTGCCGATCTTGCGGCTTGCGGTCAGGCAGTAAAAAAACAGTGCAGCAAGCCTCTCATTTGTTACACTGTCAAAGGAGCAAATGGAAACAATGTGAGGCAATTCAACATGTTCTTTTATTGGTGAGTCAGTACAAAACATTTATTTACAAATACTGTACAATGTTGAAACATTTAAAGTGCACAGCAATTCTAACCATCAACACACATAATACATACTGCAGCCTTTAATAAATTATTCTGCCACATTGAAATAGGAGAAACATTTACAAAACATTTGTACAACATGGAGATACCTGAAAAATGGATGTTTTATACTGTATGAATATTAATTTAATACAGTATATATATATATATATATATATATATATTATATTTTATATTTTATATTATTTTTTATTTTTTATTATATAATATATAATTAATATTACTGTATATAAATCTACTGTTTGTTTTTTGGTGCATGGGGCACAGGAGTTAAATGACTTGCTTTTTATGTACTGTATTTGGGGGTTGTTCTTGGGGGTTTATTCATCAAATTATTATGATGAACTGCCTTTTGAAATTACAGTGCTATTAACTATTTCAGCCACACACCTCCAGAGTTTTTAAATCCTCCAGCCCGCGTCAATCGGCTGAGTCACCCTATCCTACCAACCCCCTCTCTCCACTGGGTCATTAATCTTCTGCATATTGCCATTGTGTTCTTAATCCACCCATAGCCGAGCTACAGTACAAAGACTGCGTCTAATCACACCATCCCCCTCCCCCAACCCTTAGTGGCCTGTTGTGTTAATGGTAACGCTTTGGAAAATCCCCTCTCGAATTTGAAATGTAAATCTGATGTCCACAGCACTGTGAGAATTGAGAGTAAACTGATACTGTATTTCATCAGGGTGTGAAAACATTTGTCAGTCATTATGGTTTACAGTCACATGTTTTAAATACAATACAGTACATTCTTTAATATCTTTAAAAAAAAAATATATAAATATATAAGTATAATTTAAAATATTCCGTTCTGTGGGTCTGAGCGGGTTGAATTGGAGAAACATTTACAAAACATTCTTATTCATTGGTGCACTGTAGGGGTGGCTGTCAATGATTGATTCACAGGAAAGTGAATAAATATGTATTTAATTTTATCAGGAACCAAAAAATACAAATATAAAAATAATCAGGAATAATACATAATGCAGTCTTTATTAAGTTCTTTTGGCAGCTTGAAATTGGATAACCATTTGGAAAACATTTGTAAAACATGGGGAAACATGAGTAATGCACATTTATAAGAATATTATTTAATACTATATACAGTACTGTAATGTACTGTATAATATATGTACTATATACTGTATAGTAATATTATTTTTCCCGTCTTTATCTTTTCCTCATTCTGTCTGCAGTACAGTAGTTCATTGAAAGAGGAGAGGTTTTGTGTACATCATTACTGCTGTTTATATACTGAAAATTTGACTGTACAAGCAGATTTGACTGGACACAACGCCCCCATCTCCCCCTAGGCCACCCTTTTTCCTTGAACGACAAGAAAACAAAAAAAATAGTGCAGTTACTGTACTGTACTGTACTATATGTGCGTTCTGTACTGTATTATGGCAGAACTACTGTAGGTGGCTGGTGCAGCTTTCTCTGGAAAGAAAAAAATGGAGCAGTTAGTAGGCAGTTACTGTAGTACTGTCAAACTAGTCTACTGTACACTGGAACTACTGTATACTCTGACTACTGTCAAATTCTATGTACTGTAACCTGATGGCTGGTGCTGCTCTCTCTGTAAAGAAAAAACCTGAGGATTTGGACGTCTGTTCCGTAGTAAGGTGCAGTCTGCACCTCCTCAGCCTACGAGAGACCGCATGCATGCTCCTCCCTGGCTTTGCTGGCCATCGCGCGGGCACAGGCCTCGTGTGCGTTCCCCTCCTCTTGGCTCCGTCCCCCTCCTTGCGATCTTCCCCCTGCTTAGTGCAGGCCGTGCCTGTGTGGCAACCTGTGCGCGCGCATCCCCAGGTTACAGGGGGCGCACGCACAGACTCTTCTATCATTTTCCCCTTTCCCTGTCTCCGCCTCCCAACTGTACAGGCCATTCCCCTGACTGCCCCTTCTTGTCTCCTCCTCTTCTCCCTCCCCTACCTCCGCATTCCGTCATCTCCATCGGCTCTCTCTACTCCTCCCCTCTCTTTCATTGGTGCACACTTCCTTCCTTCCTTTATAAGCCCTGCCTGTCCACCTCTTCCTCGTTTGCATAGTTCCTGTTTCCCTGTTGGTACCTGACCTATGCTGTGCTCCCTCTGTGCTCCTGTGATTACCTCCTCCTGTGTTACTTTTGGGATTTCCCTGGCTTTGACTCCTGCTTACCCTGGACACTCTGCTCCTCTGGTATCCCTTTGAACCCTGCACCCATACGACTCCGCTGACCTCTGGCTTCCTAGGACCCTGGCTTGCCCTCTGACGACTCAACCCCTCTGGATCCCTGAAAATTGGCAAACGGACACGACTATTCTCACGGACATTCCCCAGCATTGCAAGTATACTCTAACAACTCTTCCAACAGGGCCCAGCAAGCTATACCAACACTCCGGGCTTGCTCCCACTGCTGTGGGTTGTGTGGTATCATACCGTTCCCACCTCAGTACTGGGGTCTAGTTGGTCTGCGGGCATACAGGACGGCGTGACACTAGGGAGCGGTGCAGGAAACAGGTGGGAGTGATAAGGAGATCATTGGATGTTGACACGCAGCTAGGGGGCGGTGCACACTTGTCACGTGTCAGTGACGCAAAGTACCATCACGTGATAGAATGTGAGGTGGGGCCGATCCAGTGTGGTCATGAATACCTCTCCGTGCGTGCTCACGTGTGATGTCCACGGAGGTTCCTAAAGCTGTAGGTAAGAGGGAGTGTGCCGCAGGGGACGCGTTCCCCGATTCCTTACACTAGGCCTGGGGCTGCTTCTCGGTGGAGCAGAGCCATTGTCACCCCGACACCTGCCTCACCTACTCCACAATGTGTATGGGACTGGCAAAGCCCCATGGCGTGATTCCCTTGGCCAGCTCAAATCTACCGCTTGCCGACATCTCACTCCCCTGTGGGGGTCTAAGATGCCTAGACAAACCTCCCTCCTCTGATTGGTGCAGACGGATAGCCCTCATCTTCTCATTGACTGCACCGCCACAATCCACGCTGTGGCTGGTCGGCGGCCTCTGCTCCATGTTAAGAAGCCGTCGAGGGATGTAAGGAGTGGGGCCAATCAGGGAACCAGAACATCTCTGGAGTCGATTGGAACACGACTGGTGGGTTTTTCAAAGTGCTCTGTGGGAACAAAACTGCGCTTGATGGGAAGCGCCGGGAAGCCAGCGCAAATTTGGAGTTGATGGAACATGGCTGGTGGGGGATTCAAAAGTGCTTGTGTGTAAAGAAGCACTAAGGTGAAGATGATGTTTGGGGAAGCCTACAGAACAGGCCCCCCACCTGTGTTGAGGCTATTTCTTACTCCACCCCCAGTTGGTTATGTTTCACTGTGTTCATGTAATTGTGTGTTTTTTCTAGCTTGCCAGAATTAACTTTTGTTTATTCAATTATTGTATCATGTCTGGTGATAATGATCCCGGTGCTTTAGGTGTTAAAAGTTCCTGTCCCCTGTTACAAGAATAACCCTCAACATTAACTGTCCAGTCATGAGTTTCATCTCCATCATGTTTCAGTAATGCCTATAATATCATACTGCTTCCTGGAAGCTATTAATTATGAATTCAGCTCACCCATTTTATCTGTCAGGTTTCTTGCATTAGCACACACGTATGTAAAATAAAAAAAATACATTATGTCAGCTAGTTCTCCTGGCTACTAAGTCTGCCCTCTCTGGCAGTAAGTCCTGGTAAAAGCAAGCTTGCCAGGAGTTATCATGGGTTTCCCCCACTCACAGTAGCTTCTTGATTGACATGGGAGACGGTGGGACAAGGCCTGTTGTGTCCAATCATTGGATTCAGACATGATACCTACTTCCCTTGTACTTAAGGAGCTGCACTGCAAAATTTAGTCAGTGCCTCTACCTCAAGGAAGAGGCTGGTCTACCCTAGCAACTGTGCAGGCTCTGCCAAATTTATACTCCCTCCCCTAGGGGATGGAGAGGGAGACTTACACTTTACTACTCACCAGGCAGTAACGGAAGGCTGGACTGCTTCAGGTGCCCTTGGCCTGGAGTGGAGGTCCAGAGTACATCCTGAGGTTGAAGCCCCAAGAAGTGAGCTGTGTATGCTGTAACATCTGCCAGTGCACTGAATAAACTGATCCTGTTTGCAGTCTCAAGACGTGTAGTTCACACTGCAGGAATTGTCCCTTCTCACATCCATGGAGCTTGCAAGAGATGGAGGCGCTGACACGAGAGAGAATCAGATCCAACCCCAGAAGCCTGTTCTTTGTTCCTCCACAACATCGCAGGAGACTGAATCTCTTAGGCCCGTATGCACATCCACACATGTGTAGTGAATCTCCAGAGGGTGGGGAAAACATTGCAACACATCATAGTGCAAATGTGTAAAAAAATGGCAAATAATGTTCTAACAGAGTGATTGCCCACTCTGGTGTTGGTGATTTTCAAACATTTGTGTAGTATAAGAATCTTTTCTGAAGGAAGTAACAGAACCCTCACAATCATAAAACAAGAAGAAAAAATGCAGTGCAACACAATTTAATATAGCACAAAAGAGCAAGACGCTGAATCCTGACAGGAGTGGAAGCTGCACTAGGCAAGCTATTTCAGAGATGCCGGGCACATAGTCTATCTAGGATCCCACTGTATGGCCGGGATTGTGGTATATGTCACGCGAGCCGGAACTACCATTTATCCGGATCATATCACTGAGCAAAGCCAATGTAAGGGAGAAAGGGGTGGCCCGTATTAAGGGGTTGCACCCCATTTGGCCATCCCCTGACCCCACCAGGGAGACAAGGGGTTAACGGGGCTGCAGTCCAGAAATGTGTTTAACCCTTGTTATAGCATGAAATGTATATTCCCCTGTCCCCATGCTTTATTGTTATATCTTGTTATATCAGTGTCTGCATCACACACACACTGGGACCATCCGGAGGGCAAGGTTATAGTTCTTTAGTGATTATCCCCTTTGGGTAATTTCCCGCCTTTTCAGGCACCATTTGCAGAGTCCCATAGGCCGCCATTAGAGTCAATGCATTTCAATGGCGGATCTGCTGTTTTGACCTGTTTCCCTCGAAGACCAGCAGGTGGCGTTCGGGAGGAGCGGCGGTGTCCCATTGTAAGTCAGGGCTCATTGCTTCAATGGTGATCCCTCGACGGCGCTTTCCAGGAACGAGTGGCTGCCGTCCAAACCAAAGCGGATACTTTTTTCGAAAAAGAGCTTTGATCACTGATTAGTCAAGTTCAACGTTAAGTGGCATGGGAATCTACAGTTCTAGGGCACCCAAAAATACAATTCTTTTTGCCCCTAGTCCTAGACCTCCCCCCACTCGACCACCACCGGTCCCCGAATCCTGGACCCCCGAAAGGGTCGCCGAGAACAGGTCGCGCCATAGGTTCCAATGGCGGCGGCAGAAACAGCTCAGGAATTTGACTGTCCGAATAGCTACAAACATCAATCCATACCTACCTACCTCGGTTCCGGAGGGTCCGAGCCAGGGTTTGGGGTACCTGTAGGAACTGCTCCGGCATGGCTGCAGAACCATCCTTGACTCTCTTTGACCAACCCGACGAGTAGGACCCCCTTGAAAGTTCGGGAATTTCCCATAGACTTCAACGGCGGCCAATTTCCATTGACCGCTATGGCGGAGAAACCCCATAGACTTCAAGCGGCGATGCCCCATTGAAATCTATGGCGGTGGATTCCCATAGCCGCCCCAACGGCGGCGGTTTGCCATTGAAAGGCTATGGCCAGAGCCCTTTGTTTTCAAAGGGGATTTAGTGAAAAACCGTGATTTAATTTACAGGCGAGTTTTTTGTATTAAAATAGGAAACGGTTTAAGTGGTACAGTGGCGACCAACTTTATTCTAACTCGGCTAGCTCCCGAATTTCAGAATTCCCGTGTGTGCGGTTTTGTGTCATTTTCGCCGGAGTGTATTGCGTTATTTCGCGCCGGTGATTTAAGCATTTATTTCCCTGTCTGCAAATCTGCAATGCCTGTAAAAACGCATGGGGGCGTTTGCGAGCTGTTGTCTTTGAATCAATACCTTCGCGGTTCAACCTCCACATCTGTGCGTGCGCGCGCAGTAATAGTAAAATTGCATATTTAATTTATTTTAAAGTACAGTACTGACATGCTCGGACCTGTTGGGGTGAGTGGGGGGTTCCTACACATCTGGGGGCAAAATGAATTTTATTTCTAGGTGCCCTAGAACAGAGTTCCCACGCATTGACCTATTTCACGCCAATTGCGCCTCATTGCTCTTTTTTACAATGTTGCCGATCTTGCGGCTTTGCGGTCAGGCAGTAAAAAAACAGTGCAGCAAGCCTCTACATTTGTTACACTGTCAAAGGAGCAAATGGAAACAATGTGAGGCAATTCAACATGTTCTTTTATTGGTGGAGTCAGTACAAAAACATTTATTTCCAAATACTGTACAATGTTGAAACATTTATGCACAGCACAATTCTAACCATCACAAACAATAATACATACTGCAGCCTTTAATAAATTCTTCTGCCACTTGAAATCGAGAAACTTTACAAAACATTTGTACAACATGGAGATACCTGAAAAATGGATGTTTATACTGTATGAATATTAATTTAAATACAGTATAACAGTATATGCATATATATATATATGATATATATCTATATCTATCTTTACTATATCATATCATCATATATATATAAATAATTAATAATACTCTAATATACTGTAATCTCGTTTGGTGAGTGGGGCACGGAGTTAGCTAGATTCTAATGCAGACTCTTTATTTTTGTGGGGTCATGTGGCAGATAGTGTATTGTGTTTGTTATTTATGTTTATTTGCTTGTCTTTGGGGGTTATTCATCAAATTATTATGATGAACTGCCTTTGAAATTACAGTGCTATTAACTATTTCAGCCACACACCTCCAGAGTTTTTAATCCCCCCTAGCCAAGCGTCAATCGGCTGAGTCACTATCCTACCAACCCTCTCTCTCCACTGGGTCATTAATCTTCTGCATATTGCCATTGTGTTCTTAATCCACCCTAGCCGAGCTACAGTACAAAAC
>WSYH01005571.1:20212-42466 GCA_036426205.1 Ascaphus truei
TGTGTCTAATCACACCATCCCCCTCCCCCAACCCTTAGAGGCCTGTTGTGTTAATGGTAACGCTTTGGAAAATCCCCTCTCGAATTTGAAATGTAAATCTGATGTGCACAGCACTGTGAGAATTGAGAGTAAACTGATACTGTATTTCATCAGGGTGTGAAAACATTTGTCAGTCATTATGGTTTACAGTCACATGTTTTAAATACAATACAGTACATTCTTTAATATCTTTAAAATAAAAATATATAAATATATAAGTATAATTTAAAATAATCCGTTCTGTGGGTCTGAGCGGGTTGAATTGGAGAAACATTTACAAAACATTCTTATTCATTGGTGCACTGTAGGGGTGGCTGTCAATGATTGATTCACAGGAAAGTGAATAAATATTTATTTTATTTTATCAGGAACCAAAAAATACAAATATAAAAATAATCAGGAATAATACATAATGCAGTCTTTATTAAGTTCTTTTGGCAGCTTGAAATTGGATAACCATTTGGAAAACATTTGTAAAACATGGGGAAACATGAGTAATGCACATTTATAAGAATATTATTTAATACTATATACAGTACTGTAATGTACTGTATAATATATATACTATATACTGTATAGTAATATTATTTTTCCCGTCTTTATCTTTTCCTCATTCTGTCTGCAGTACAGTAGTTCATTGAGAGAGGAGAGGTTTTGTGTACATCATTACTGCTGTTTATATACTGTACATTTGACTGTACAAGCAGATTTGACTGGACACAACGCCCCCATCTCCCCCTAGGCCACCCTTTTTCCTGGAACGACAAGAAAACAAAAAAATAGTGCAGTTACTGTACTGTACTGTACTATATGTGCGTACTGTACTGTATTATGGCAGAACTACTGTAGGTGGCTGGTGCAGCTTCCTCTGGAAAGAAAAAAATGGAGCAGTTAGTAGGCAGTTACTGTAGTACTGTCAAACTAGTCTACTGTACACTGGAACTACTGTATACTCTGACTACTGTTAAATTCTATGTACTGTAACCTGATGGCTGGTGCTGCTCTCTCTGTAAAGAAAAAACTAACTACTGTATGCTCTTACTATCTGGAAAGAGTATAAAAAAAGTCTGGAAAAAATATGTGCCATACTTACCTGTATCATACAGTACTTACAATACTTACAAAAGCCAGCCTTGACAAAGCAGTACTAGCGAAACGTACGTCGGCGATTGATGACGTCATCACGTCAGAGGGGCGGGACATGTGGTTACGGTCGGAGCGCTTCCTATCCCCAGCAGGCTCCGAAATGGGGCTTCACTACTACAGCATTCTGTAAATAGTTATCTAAACCACGAGCGCACCCCTGGCTGATACATTTGAGCACCCGGTTTCCAGCTGATGGTGCCCGGCCATGTCATTAGAGGTATGCTCGTGTACACAGGATGAATGAATCCCGTGATTCCTCCATGGTTCATGTTAACAGGCACTACTTGTGTACTGTAGTAGCACTTACCAATCTTGCTCTCTACACTGTATGGATGCACACATGACTATACGATTCATGTTTACAGGCACGACTAGTGTACTGTAGTAGCAGTTACTGACTTTATACCCTATGGAAACACACATGACTATACGATTCATGTTAACAGGCACGACTTGTGCACTGTTCAGCAGCTACTGACTCTGCACTCCATACTGTCTCCATACAGGCGGGGCAATTTACGGTCCCTATGCATGTGAACTGGCACTGTGTGTGCAATCATAGAGTCATTATTGATACATCTACGACCTACTGATCACTGGGCCGTACAGATACTCACCTTGATACTTACCTGTGTGGATATCTGCACATGTCCCTGCTGTAGATCACCATCACACCATTCTTTACATACTGTGGTGGTAGTAACTAGGACCTAGGAGTCTGGACCCTATATTACCATCTACATACGGTACCTCATATTGGGAATCTAACATGTTAACAGACACTACTTCTGTACTGTTTAGATAACCACTAATACGCACTGCTTATTTGCTAGTTGGCTTATAGTTATTCACTGTGACTATCTACCTCAGCACGTACAGTATCTGGCCATATCCTTATCATAGGACATCAATGTTATCCCCTACCACATACTACGGTGGGGACTATACTGATATGGGCAGTTGTCTACATTAGCAGTGGTCAATATAGGCGTTTAGATAGCACATGGACTGTTACCCTGGTCCATTCGTCCAATTTTAATTCGCTGTATACTGGCTCATAATAGTATCTCACTTGACCCACAGCGTTTCCCCTATATTTTATTGTTCTGAGTCACGACTCAAATAAAGGATTATATAATTTTACAGTTCACTCACTCCTCCCCATCACCACATGGTATCTGGTATACCTGTTCATATATACTAGTGTGTGAGTGCTCTCCTTGGGGCTCTTGCTCTTTTGTTGTTACCCTATCTGTGTATCCCCTGATAGTAGCACCTCCACTTCACATACATCCAGCTAGCAGTAGCGAGGGTTCCCTTCCCCCCCTCTCCCTCTAGTACTTACAATACTACAGCACAGTACTACTTTCCTGATGCTTGCCCATTACGCGCGATGACAATGGGCAACACAGTGGCAATATGGTCTATATATTTATTGCAGCATTCCATGGTGAGCACATCGTTCCAAAAACTCATTATGCCTTTCAACAACTCGTCCTTTTTGGAGGGTTTCGCCACTTTCCGGATATCGTCCTTCAAAACAATTTCGATCGGATTGAAGTCTGGCGATCTGTCATTGGAAAGAAAGGACAATTGGTTTAAGAGCTAAAAACAGTGGGGAACAAAAATGGGACACAGTCTACTGCACTTACTCCGCTGGCGTCTTCACCCAGTTGATGCAGCGCTCAAGGATATGCGCCGTTGACGCGGTGTGCTTGGGATCGTTGTCCTGGTAGAAGCGGTGACCATTGGGGAAGTCGCGTGTGATGTATTGCACTATCTCGGGCACAATGTTGTCTTGGAAGAAAGCTTTATTCATGATTCCTATAGCAAGAAAAGAAAAGTGCTCAAAAAACTGCACAATAGTACAGAACAGTGCATACGGTAAGGCAACACTAGTCAAGTACACTGCATTAGGCGACATTATATTTGATAAATTGTACCTTCAAAGATGACAATGCATCCCAGTCCACGCCTAGAGATGGCACCCCACACATGCAGCTTCACAGGGTGTTTTGGCCGCGGCTTCAAAGATATGCGGCCTTTTTTGTGGAACGCAAATCCTGCAAATCTCTCAGCGACACAGTAGACTCATCAGTGAAGATGCAATCCTGGAAAGTCTCCCCGCTGTCGATCCATGCCTGGGCCTGGAGCACTCTTTTGATTTTGTTTGCGTCCCGTATCATGGGGTACGCTCTGTAATGACAAGGAATACAAAAATTTAGCGGCACAGTGCAGTACAGTTTGCGAAACAACACTTTTACCTCCTGTACTGTCCAGTACTAACCTCACACGTCCATATTTCCATCCAATGCTGAGTCTCATCTTCTTTATGCTGCTCTCGGATACAGTCAGGTTGTGCTTTTTCTGCAGAGTGTTTTTAACCCTTAATGCACTCCTCATCATTCTCCTCACTTATTTTGTCCACCAGAATAGTTGTCTCCCTACAATGTAAAGAAATTATATTGTTTTATTAATATGCAGCAATATAAAATGTATATAAATGTAATGTTGTAATATACAGTCAATATATATATACAAAAAATGTATACCTTTGTACTATAAATATAAATATACATAATAAATATACTGTTGTAATATAAATATAAATATACATCCTATATACTGTACTGTAAGATTAATTGAAATATACAAAAAATGTATACTGCTGTACTATAAATATAAATAGACAAAATATATATACTGTTGTACTATAAATATAAATATACAAAATAAATATACTGTTGTAATATAAATATACATCCTATATATACCGATGTAAGATTAAATGAAATATACAAAAAATGTATACTGCTGTACTATAAATATAAATAGACAAAATATATATACTGTTGTACTATAAATATAAATATACAAAATACATATACTGTTGTAATATAAATATAAATATACATCCTATGTATACCGTTGCAAGATTAATTGAAATATACAAAAAATGTATACTGCTGTACTATAAATATAAATAGGGAGGGGATTGGTAACCGTGGTCACAGCACTCCACACAACAAACGCTTGAAAAAGTAAAAAACTTTATTTAAATACCGCAGTGAGCATACAAGCACCACTCTGACGCGTTTCGTCTATGGAAAGACTTTTTCAAAGAGTGAATATTCCCACAAAATACCGGAACTTATATAGGAGATGACGCAACAGATGACGCAACAGATGGAACAATAGACACTAGATATTCTGAGATACACTCTTATTAATATTTTTCTTGCCATATATATTAAAGGCTTTTTTTATATTTTCTAAGATGGAAGATGTGGACACTGAAACTGATTGTACTGATGGAGAAACATATGTGGATGCGTGTGGTGACAATACAAAGAGGTCTAAAAAGGCAGCACATTTATTCGATGAGAACACAGAAGTAATTTGTGATGAACCTTCTGATCTCACCCATTATTTTGTGAAACTAGAAAAGTTACTAGTGATGAACATTAGGTTATGGTGGGACATTACATCATTAAACAACTATATTAGATGCAACAGGATACCAAGAGGCCTGAGAATTAAAAAGACACCCACATTTGGCTTTACTAACACTCTATTCGAACAAGAATGGACAAAAGCCCTTGACCAATGTTCTTTAACATTAATGGAGCTGATAATTCAGCAAAAGACCAAAGAGAAGGAAGTACTAATGTCTAACATTAACACTCTCAGGACCAATTTAAAACCTTTTGCAAAGATGGAACAATTTGTCAAAAATGACAAAACATTATTATCAAACATAGAGAGTATTGAAGACGCAATAAGCGATAAAAAACATGAGAAGTTCGAAAGAGACCGTATGGATTACATTAAAGGGCAGGTTTACTGCTGGCAGAAACCGCAATTTAAGGACAATCAGGGAGCCAATACAACAAGGGGCTCTAGATCATCCTTTAAGGGGTGGGCGAAAAGCACACCGAATAAATCTATTCTAAAGAGCAGACCTATGGAGGCCTCTAGTATGGACTCTGATATATCTGACTATGAGGCGAGATCACACTCGGTCTCTTTTGAAGGCTCTACAGATGGTATAAGAGATAATCATGGGAAATCCAGAAGCGATAGTAGATCTTCTATCACTACTACTGCTGGTAGATCCAAATCTTCACACCAGCCTTCTTCCTCCTCTTCTTCTTCTTTTTTACCGGCAGGAACACGGCAACAAAGGGAACCAGACGCTCAAGGAGGAAACGGAGAAGCGAGAGGAAGGACAAAAAGGAAGAAGTACATGTAGATCAGGTTAATGGTAGTAATAACGTGATTAACCTTTCAGGTGTGGATCTTACCTTTGAACAATTATCACTGTTGAATAAGGGTCTGGGTTTCGCTCCAGTCCAGGACTTCCAGTTGTTTCAAACTGTCATTGATCTTCAAAGATTCACCCGGAAACTGACTTTAAAAAAATTCTTTACTACCAGGAGTTCATTTGAGGTCACTGACTCCCCAGGACTTGGAAGTCAGTTGCCTGTGTGTTTAGATGATGATGGCTCTAATGAAATGGGGAATATGTCTAACCTTAATTTTAAGGAAACATGTGTACTGTCTGACATGGAAGAACTGTTAGAACAACAGGGGGAAAATGTGAATAATTTTTCACAGGCCTTTTTTGGTAATCATAATTCAGAACTAAAAAGAAAATCAATATTCTGCCCCAATTATAATCGGGGACCCTATATTACCACTTTTGAAGGTTTAGTGGAAAGGGATTTGAGGCTATTAGCCCAAGGGTTCTCACAGTCTTCCATTCAGGCAAAAAACTTAACGTATGTGGAATGTCAACAATTAGAACATCTCAAGTCCAGGAAAGACATCATGTTTCGTAAGGCAGATAAAGGCGGGGCATTAGTGGTCCTGTCTACTGTACAATATAGGCAGGAGGCTCTAAGGCAGTTAAGTGATGTTACCCATTACGAACCCCTTACAGGGGATCCTACGGTTAAATTTTCTTTATTGCTCAATGAGTTGATTGCTTTTGGCAAAATTCTGTGTGTTATAGACAAAAAGGAAGTAGATTATTTGAGCTGTCCACATCCCGTGATTCCGGTATTCCACCATCTTCCAAAGATCCATAAGTCATTGGTGGACCCGCCGGGCCGCCCGATAGTGGCTAGTATTGGATCTTTGGGAGATGGGTTATCGCGGTATGTGGACAGCTATCTCCAACCATTGGTATTCAAACTACCATCATTTGTTAAGGATTCAGCAGATGTCATGATCGATCTAGGGGACGTGGTCTGGAAGTCACATTATAGATGGGTTACATTAGATGTGGTTTCTTTATATTCTATTATACAGCACCAACACGGTTTATCAGCGGTTAATCACTTTCTTAATACTTCACAGTTATCCACCTCACTTTGCACTTTTTTAATAGAATCTATCACCTTTTTACTCACTCACAATTATTTCTTATTTGACTCACGATTTTATTTACAACTATTAGGCACTGCAATGGGCACGAGTTTTGCACCCTCATACGCTAATTTGTTTATGGGTTTTTGGGAAGCACAGTTTATTTATCACAGTAATAACACTTATCGTTCTAATATTGTATTCTTTAAACGGTACATCGACGATCTCATAATGGTATGGGACGGCGATGAATCATCATTAAATTCCTTTGTTAATACACTCAATACTAACGACTTAAACATTAGATTTACTTATGAACATAATATTAATTGTATAAGTTTTCTAGATCTCCTCCTCTACATCGATCATGACATGACAATCCAATCACAAATATTTCGTAAACCAAATTCCAGGAACACACTACTCTCTGCTAAGAGCTGCCACCCATGGTCATTGGTTAAAAGTATCCCCAAAGCGCAATTTGTAAGACTACGCAGATTGTGCACAAATGATGATAGCTTTATTGCACAGTCAAAAGAATTAACAAATAGATTCCTGGCAAGAGGTTATACTCAAAAAAATATCCAGGAAGCGTTTGAATCTGCTGAATCTATGGACAGATCAGTATTCTCTGTGAAGAAAAAGAAAAAAAGAAATAATGTACCTTTGACATATGGCGAGGAATGCCCATTATTTATTAGCACATATAGTCACCAGGCGCAAAATATACGCAATATAATTAACAAACATTGGGCTACACTGGCCTTGGATAAGGATTTAACACAATTTGTTAAAAATGGCCCTAAGTTTACATATCGGAAAGCTCAGACACTAGCGTCACATCTGTCACCCAGTTTATTTCACACAACATCTGAGTATACGAATATACGGGGGATACCCAAAGGTTTTTACTCATGTGGAAATTGCTCGATGTGTAGGTATGCATGCAATATTAAGGTTATAAAATATGAGGATGATAAAAAGAGTCATGTTATAAAAACATTTTTGAATTGCAATACTACCTTTACTATCTACCTGTTGCAGTGCGGGTGCTCTATGCGGTATGTGGGCCGCACAAAAAGAACTTTGAAGACTCGTATTGCGGAACACGTCCGCTTTATAAAAAAGAAAGATGATACACATCCGGTACCCCGACACTTCACGAGGTGTAGTAGGGGTGGTATTGAAAATTTCTCATTCATGGCCCTTGAACACGTCTCCCAAGGTGTACGGGGAGGAGATAGGGAAGGCATGCTTAACCGGCGTGAAATGTACTGGATATACACCTTACGCACTCTTCACCCGCTCGGTATCAACCAGGAGTGGGAACTCAAACACTTCCTGGCTGTCTGAGCGGTTGGAGAGTGTCGGGGTGTATTTTGCCATTATAGTCATGATTATGTAACCCTTTCTGATTACTAATATCTGCCTAGACTTCTTTTTGCATATATATTATGTCTGCTACATTGCATTTGTTATGGTATTGCATTTTGGACTATATACACTTGGCACATATGTGCAATAATATTTGGTACATATAGTATAATTAAATGATATAAATAATTGTCAATCAGAGACAGTGGTTCCACATCATCTTCCTTTTCTGAAAGAGATAATTCTGCATCTGTGTTGTTCAAGTATTTTTTGATTATATATATCAGTGAGCATTACTAATTCTTTGTTTTTAATCCTAGTTTATGCAATCTGTGTATTCTATGCATTTTTTTAATAGTATATGTGGGGTCTAAGTACCTGGTTCCTTTAAGGGAATGACGTTTGACTTTAACATGCTTAGTTTAAAGGGAGGTCCTTGCTAATTAGGGAGGTACCTGTGACATGCGTCATCTCCTATATAAGTTCCGGTATTTTGTGGGGATATTCACTCTTTGAAAAAGTCTTTCCATAGTCGAAACGCGTCAGAGTGGTGCTTGTATGCTCACTGCGGTATTTAAATAAAGTTTTTTACTTTTTCAAGCGTTGGTTGTGTGGAGTGCTGTGACCACGGTTACCAATCCCCTCCCTACTTACGTCATTTCCGGATAGGAGCACGCCGACACCACGAGGAAGCAAAGATGGCTACCGGAGCATCCTAGGCAGCATGCAGACCGGGTATCGTGAGTAACGAATATATATACTTAAGCCATACTTTATTCAGGCAGTTATGAGGCTAAACGGCACCGGTTTTTGATTTACCTCGGGGTTTTTTCTTTGAAGAGGCTCCGCTGTATCTCTAAGGATTGACCAGCCCACTGCCTGTATCATCAATGCTTTTCCTCAATCAATACTACATAACTTGTTATTAGTGGTGTCAGCTCCAAAGTATATTGGATGATTGCGGATTCTACATTTTTCTGTGGTTTGGAGACTCAGTACTCCAAGGGTTAATACCCAAGTGTTCCTATAAATATAAATAGACAAACTACTGTATGTTGTAATATAAATCAACAGAAATAACAACAGTATTACAGTAGATACAGAACTGTACTGTAGATGTACAGTACAGTTTTCTATATTTATTTTTGTTAAGTTTTATAAATTTACTTACGCGTTAGTTACCCTTGGTGCCCTTTTCCGGTCTCTGTTTTTTCCATATGCATGATAGCTCACGGTGTTTGATGGCACAACGAGGCCAGAAGTAGCTAACCAGCATTGGATAGCAGCAATTCGGTGTCCGCTCATGTACATCTCCTTAATTCGCATGCTGAGATCCTTTCAAATATTTTTAACAGGTATTGCTGCGAGTAGAAAGAAATACAAACACAAGAATGTATATTCGATGTTTAGTCGATGTGTATTATATGTGCAGTCAATCCACAAAATGGATGGTGTATTTATACGGTAATGACTCACATTAGAGTACACCCATTTTCAACACCTGTACCTGGTCGCCATGCATAAAAGGTCACACACTTTGCATAGCCCACCACTCCATGATCTTTATCTGAACTTGCCCTTGTCCAGATACTGTACTGCATTGTGCCACCTGCTTCCATGGAGCAACCCCGGTTCTATGGACGCAAGAACCCACTCACCTCTGCCGTGCCTGTCATGCTGAAAAAGCGAAAGGCGGTTGCCGTTTCCATGCCTAGGGCAAAGCGACAGGCTAAGGCCAATAAAGAAAACCTTCTGCTGACCCCAAAGGTTAAGGGTTTAATTAGACGTAAGCCTCATTATGTGAAGAAGATATACGGTGATGTACTCTCGACACAAAACGATTGGAAGCCAACCCATCGAATCCGCAGACCACTTCCTCCCATATGCTTCGACGACTCTGCTGTAGCTGTCCCTGAAATCTTCATCCCATCTTTTCCACCCCCATCTTCTCCGGTTCCATCTGACGACGCTGCCGCCTCTGAAATCCACGGGTCACTGTCTCCTTTGCGCTTAGACGACTCTGCTTCTCGCCCGGAAATCCATAGGTCACTTTCTCCATCCCTCTTCGACGAAGCTGCCGCTTCTCCTCTACCGGGTATCCACAGGTAAACCTCCTCCACTCTCCATCGATGCCGCTTCTGTCCATGGAACCCCCATCTCATCCTCCGTTGCACCCATCCCCCCAGATGTCCAGACGCCATGCACAAGAAGCAGCCCGTTAGACCGGATGCTGAATGGGATAAGAGTGGATCTCCCCGGGAATTCTATTGGGCTGGCAAAGATATAACTGCTTCTGGAGACCATGTTAAATGTGGAGCAATGGATGCTACAAATGGAACAACGGATGGATCAACGGATGGAGAAGATAGAGGCTGACATTGCGGGCATACATTATTTGCTCGGTGCTAATGCCCCTGTTTCCCCGACGCCAGAGCAGGGATAAAATGTGCCCCTAGATGTTAGGAACCCCCTCACTTGACCCCAACAGTGTCCGAGCAGTAATGGCGGCGAGAAAGGGTCACGCCGGCGAGGAGGGTCCTAACATTGAGCGTAATGGCGGAGAAAGCTTTGAACCGGCTAAGTCAGAATGAGCAGAATCCTGGAACCCACAACTCTGGTTCTGTTCAACCTAAAGGGCTCAGATTCGGTCACCATGTAGTCCTAGTTGCGGCAGGATTGCATGGCAAATTGCGACCCTCTCGTGGCAACAGAATGGAGTCAGGGTAATGTTAAAGTTCAGGTTTCTGCCATTGACTTGCATGGCAGAAAAAAAGCCACTTTGGTAATGTGCTTTTAAACTGTCTTTTGGTATCTCTGGTTCTGGGGGTCGTGCAAGGCTGATATTTTGCCACTATGGCAAGGGTCCTTCCGCATGAGGACCAGGCGAATTTCAACCCACTCAGACCCACAAAACAGGTTATTTTAAATTATATTTATATATTTTTATTTTAAAGATATTAAAGAATGTACTGTATTGTATTTAAAACATGTGACTGTAAACCATATTGACTGACAAATGTTTTCACACCCTGATGAAATACAGTATCAGTTTACTCTCAATTCTCACAGTGCTGTGCACATCAGATTTACATTTCAAATTCGAGAGGGGATTTTCCAAAGCGTTACCGTTAAAACAACAGGCCTCTAAGGGTTGGGGGAGGGGGATGATGTTATTAGACGCAGGCGTACTGAGTCTTTGTAGCTCGGCTATGGGTGGATTAAGAACACAATGGCAATATGCAGAAGTTTAACGACCCAGTGGAGAGAGGGGGTTGGTAGGATAGGGTCACTCATCCGATTGACGCTTGGCTAGGGAGGGATTAAAAACTCTGGAGGTGTGTGGCTGAAATAGTTAACAGCACTGTAATTTCAAAAGGCAGTTCATCATAATAATTTGATGAATAAACCCCCAAAGACAAACCCCAAATATAGTACATAAAAAGCAAGTCACTTTAACTCCCTGTGCCCCATGCACTAAAAACAAACAGTAGATTTTATATACAGTATATATATTGTGACAAACGCCCCTCTTTTGTAGCGCTGACGTCTGTCTGGGTTCTTCCCGACACAGTCTTCTAGGGTTATTTATACAAAAAACGGGATCATGCAAAGAATTACATTGCTTAACTCAGGCTTCTGCCTGCTTTATTTTCATCCCAATAAGGGACTGCAGCTTTAATATGTGTAGGTTAGAGGCACTCAGATATTTTCATTCAGTGGTTTACTCATATCAGTGTTATAACATTTCACACAATGTCACTTTTAAGAAATAAAAATCAAATCATATAAAGAAATCCTATCCCTTTCAGGGATCTAACTACACATCAGAATCAGCCTCTAACTGCGGCTGGGCCAACTAACCTGGTTCCCCAGCTTAAAACAATGCCCTCTCATTTAGGTCACTAGATACAGCACAGTCTTTTAGCAACAGCAATAAACATTTGTTTTGTCTTATCTGTTCCAAATCCTCTGGTACTGTGATACTTGGAGGGTCCGTCCATCCCGAAACTGGATACAGGGGAGCAGCGATACCCCCAGCCTCCAGGCTCTAAGGAGAGAGAGTGAAATGCAAACCTCTCTGTTCTAAATACCTGTGCAAGTGATTAGAAGAGCAGGTGAGGGAGAACTAGAGCCATTGTAATCTGTGGTCTGGATTTTCCATCCAGCAGTCTGAGTTAATGTGATGCTGTGGAATGGATCATTTTTAACTATTCCTGCACTTTCTGACCTAAAACGGGGCAGAAAGCTGCCTAACATCTTTGGACTATGTCACAATATATACTATATGTATGTATATGTATATAATACATATTAATATATGTATTATAAATTAATATTCATACAGTATAAACGTCCATTTTTCAGGTATCTCCATGTTTTACAAATGTTTTGTAAATGTTTCTCCGATTTCAATGTGGCAGAAGAATGTAATAAAGTCTGCAGTATGTATTATTGTTTGTTGATGGTTAGAATTGCTGTGCACTTTAAATGTTTAAACATTGTACAGTATTTGTAAATAAATGTTTTTGTACTGACTCCACCAATAAAAGAACATGTTGAATTGCCTCACATTGTTTCCATTTGCTCCTTTGACAGTGTAACAAATGTTGAGCTTGCTGCACTGTTTTTTTACTGCCTGACTGCAAAGCCGCAAGATCGGCAACATTGTAAAAAAAGAGCAATGAGCGCGCAATTGGCGTGGGAACTAGGTCAATTGGCGTGGGAACTTCTGTTCTAGGGCACCTAGAAATAAAATTCATTTTATTTGGCAACAGAACGGAGTCAGGGTAATGTTAAAGTTCAGGTTTCTGCCATTGACTTGCATGGCAGAAAAAAAGCCACTTTGGTAATGTGCTTTTAAACTGTGTTTTTGTATCTCCGGTTCCGGGGGTCGTGGAAGGCTGATATTTTGCCACTATGGCAAGGGTCCTACCGCATGAGGACCAAGTGAATTTCAACCAACTCAGACCCACAGAACGGGTTATTTTACATTATATTCGCGCAATTGGCGTGGGAACTATTTAGGGCCCCGGTCAAGTTCACGGGCAATTGGCGTGGGAACTTCTGTTCTAGGGCACCTAGAAATAAAATTATTTGCCCATAGATGTTAGGCACTGTATACCACTGTACAGTATACTGTAGAAGACACATAATGAAACGATACTGAACATGTAGAATAAATGCATAGTTTTATTTATTCGGATTTATTACACAGTATACTGTACGGCCGGAAACCATCAGCATACAGTACAATATTATCCATCGAAATCCCCCCATTAGCCATTTTCTTTTCTGAGGAAAAACAAAAAGAAAAGTTTTAATGTACAATAATGGTCAGACCCCTAAAGAAGTACCCAGCCAGCCACACCAAAATAATACGGCAACAATATAGTACACACCATAGAATTTCCCATTCAGCTGGTGCCGGCGCCGGTCCACTGCCAGTCCAGCTTTCTTCATCATCCACGTCGATAGTTTGCAGTGGGACTAGTCCACCTGTAGTCAGCAGGTGAGGCTGGAAATCGCTTAGGTACATGCAAGCTTCATCAAAACTGCACGCAAAATCCGACTCAGGCTCAGGGTTGTCACTGACAGTGGGACCGTCATTGGAAGCCGGTGCTGGTGCTGGTGCTGGTGCACTGCTTGGCAGCGACTGTCGCTTCTTAGTTGGTTTTAACATGACCCTTCGCCTTTTGCCGCCTCCATGATCATAGATACTGGGAAAATCCGGTGACACACACCAATACCCTCCAACAAATTGGGGCTCAATACGATGAAAACAGGGATCGCTACATAACCTTTTCCTTACTGCACGCTTCCACGTATGAGGAGTTGGCGAAAATTTGTAAAAGTCATAGTTTTCGATAAAATACTGATAAATTTGAGCAACTGTTGATTTGATACATTTTTGCAACTCTTCCTTCAGTCTCAAGGCCAAGGCCAAGTTACAATAGCACACTGTGGTACAGTATATTTTTTAAACGAAACACCTGCAAGCCGACACATTACTGATTCGGCGCATTACAATTCATGAATTTCTGCCATCTGGCGGACACGCGAAGCATTGCAGCCTATTAAAATCCGAACCATTATCAATAAACGCATCAGCCGGGCATGACCCATGGCTGGGAACGCAAGGTGAACGCGGCATGCGCCAGGTGAACAGCGTCGCATTCCAGGAACCAGCCAGGGACAAACCGGTGATTTGTTAGAATAAAAGCTGCTGCAGCAGTATATGTGTAACTCCGGTTCCGAAGGTCGTAGCAGGCTGAAACTCAGACCATATGGTGTCCCAGTTCCGGCATTGAGATCTGGGTAGTTTGGACCCGCTGGACCTAACGGAACCGGATATTTTGTTATGTTTGTATTTTTCCTATAATACTGTATCCCAAGGCAGGGATAAAACCCAGAGGAAATTCCTTTGCATACAATGAAGCATATGGTCAGAGAGGCGACCCAATGTCTAGGACCTAAGTACTGTTCAAAGGGTTTTGCCACCCTCACTGTTTACCTGAGGGCGGAGACGATTCAAACCAGAGCACAATGTGGGGCTACAGAAATGAGACCCCAGGGTCCTAGTGCACATGAGCTAACTAGCAGGAGGGCATGGATTAAAATGTGTTCCCACGTTAAAGATTGGATACAGACAATTGTTATCCAATAGCCTGTACTTAAGGTTAAGGATAGGGTTACAAAAGATATATAAACTGTGATCAACCCTTAATCCTTGGTCTTCTGATAAAATCTTGATTGTTACCTGATTGCTGGAGAATTGCTATCTGATACTTCTCATTCCCCACCCCCAAGTAAGTGTTACTTCTTGCCTGTTACTGTACTATATTGCTGTGTTCACCTATTTAAGGAATAAATATACTTTATTATACCTAAGCCTCGTTCAGTTCAACCCAGTTATTTGGTGTATTATTATAGCCTGTCACAAAGCTCCCGTCACAGCCAATAAATAAAAATAAATGTTTATGTATTCCGTAGAGATAGGCAAACAAACCATGGATTACCATAGACAGAAGAAAATACACTTATTGGGGGTTTGGGGTTGAAAACTATCTTTCCTGATTGAAACAAAGTCTTTAAATAGTTCGTTGGTTGACCGGGGCTTAGCCCGAAAAGTCCTGGAAAGTCCTGAAGCTCACATCGGCATGAGCCTCCAGCAGCTCCACACTTCTCACTCCAAATGGTGCTGAAAGTCTCACTTAGAAAATATCTGGTTCCAGACTTCAGATGCTGTCCGCTGGAAATGTTACTAAAGGTGGGACTTAGAAACATTTCTGCTTAAAGTCCTGTAGCTGTTTCCTTGCTGTCTCCTTCAAAATATTCAAACTTTTGATGGAGAAGAGAAAGACCCCCCACATAAGTGTCCCTACCACTTGCACTCAAAGTAACTATTTTGATATAAAGATCTCAAATGATCCTACAGATTCTAATATCCAGATTAAGAGAACAAAGTTATGATATAAATATCCTCTTATGTAGCACTAATACTTGGAAAAAAAAATACAGTTTTATTAAACATTTGACGTCGACGATTCGTGATTTTATTTACAGTGCAGTCAAATTCCCCAATGAGAGGCTACATATATCAAGTAACATGTGTATTACAGTGCAGTCAAATTCCCCAATGAAAGGCTACATATATCAAGTAACATGTGTATGTATCCAAATACCATGGATTAATTGTGTAGTTTCTGTCCACAATAATACACTAATAGGTGGAATATTTGTATTAGTAAAAAATTGATATCCATGTATAATCTAGACCACTAATTTGATGTAGTATCTTCACATCATATAACTCCTCATAGATGTTTAATGTCCATTGAGGTCTAAGTCTTTAATCTTGTATTCCACTTATAGCTTATATAGAAAGGTGCAATAGCATAATAACCATATAAGGATGAAGTCAGACATCAGAACTAAAATATCCTGTTATAAATGAACAGATGGTGAATTAACCATCTACATTTGCATACATGCTTTAATATTTAGAGGTGTAATAGGTCACGATAATACAATAAACTGCAGCTGTATCTCTCTATGTATAAATGGCTAGCCCATAGTATATTATTGCAACCACCTGCTTATATATAGTGCCAGTAAGGACATAAATATGCTCTTCGTCACAATATTAATAAGTGTGGAGTGTAGAAAAACGACCACAAGACTAAATATAGTCTGCATAGCATAGATACAAAATAGCATCATGTGTCCTAAAGGGGGTCAAATACAACGATCTCATGACAAAGCGTTTACTGAGGTAGCCAATCACAACGAATTTGACACACAACATTGTAACTTGAGCATGAAACGAAGCTTCTAATGCATGCTAATATCAGCAAATGTTGAACACTAGCCTGACAACCGACCAGCTGAGACGGCTCTATGTTCACCCGAGCAAGAATGTTTTTCTGCAAGTTAACTTCCTTCTGTATAATCTCAACTCATGAATAAGTGGTATAGATCTGCAATTGCACACTTCAGTATCTCAAGCCAATATAGCACACAGATTGGTTCATACAATTCAAAAATTCCCATGGTCATATTTATCACAGATTGAGTATCAATACTTAGCACATATAGGTAGATGTTGCAAGCGTGACAGTCTGGAACAGCATGTTAATCGTAGTCCGCAGCAAGTGAATCCGTACAAATGATCTCCTCTCATATTCACGACAAATAAATTCAACATGGCGATCACTCATTGCTCGATATTGGATGGGCGGCACAAATGCAGGAACGCACATTAGCGCAGGAGAATTAAGCGCTATACAAACCTGATCTGCGAGTGAAGGACTCGAAAAACTACCGGAGCCGAAAGGGAAAAAGCAGCCGTCTCATCATGAGACGGCCAAAGCCGTTCCAGTCAAACCCAGGAAGAGGATAAAGTGCGTCCCCACGAGGGTTTTGCTAGAAACACACATACATTATAACCAAAAGAGAACCCATGCGCAGAAAAATACCAAGGTTAGCTGTACCCACAGGGCAGTGGCTTCCGAGAGTGATTTACTAATAACAAGTATTCATATGTATAATGGGTACTGAACCAACTGGAAGGTGATCAATTTTATAAGTGGGTGTGAAGGTTTGCACATTCTTGATAGGGAGCAGCACATTAGCTATGCATATGAAGAGAGAGGTCCTAACACATCGGGCTGCAGGGGTAATGTGGGACGTAAACAAGATTGCTGGATGTGTTGTGCAGAATTAAACCTACTATGGCAGGACAAGCAACACTCCTTAAGTAGGAAACTTTCCACTTCTCACAATCATAATTTGGTTACCGATTATGTCACAAAAATGCAGTTCCTATAAAGAGTGCTAAGAGAACATTACAGTACATTGTTCCATCTAACAACAACCCACAGGGTGACTAATGACCTATTCATCCATTAATATATTACAGTGTTCGACAAACCTATACATTTGCTCGCCCCGGGCGAGTGGATTTAACCCCCGGGCGAGTAAATATTGGCCCAAGCAGCACACATTTGATACTAGGTGGCGAGTAGATTTTTTTTGTGTGGCGAGTAGATTTTTTGGTGATTTGTCAACCACTGAATATATATATTATTTGATAACTGAAATACAACTTTATAACACATCACAATTCTGTTATAAAGCTTAAAAAACATAGTTGTTTTATTGTTACATTATTAAAATATTTACAGTAATTCATATGTGTATGTTACTATGAATTTTTTTCTTCTTAGAAAACATGTTACATACATAGAATTCTAAACTAATCATTTGCAGAACAGGTGTAATACAGGGTTTTTGAATCTCCCATTCAATAACAAATATTCATATCTGACAATTAAATAATACAGAGCTCAGTACGGGGGTAATGGAACAACATGACAGCAATGCAGACTTTTGTGCTACTTATACATATACAGGCATACCCCGGTTTAAGGACACTCACTTTAAGTACACTCGCGAGTAAGTACATATCGCCCAATAGGCAAACGGCAGCTCACGCATGCGCCTGTCAGCACGTCCTGAACAGCAATACCGGCTCCCTACCTATACCGAAGCTGTGCGCAAGCGGGGAGACTATAGAGCCTGTTACAAATGCGTTATTTACATCAGTTATGCACGTATATGATGATTGCAGTACAGTACATGCATCGATTAAGTGGGAAAAAGGTAGTGCTTCACTTTAAGTACATTTTCGCTTTACATACATGCTCCGGTCCCATTGAGTACGTTAATGCGGGGTATGCCTGTATAGTGAATCCCCAGACCATCTTTATATATTGGTATGCACTTTATTTGAAACTGATACTGTACAATAATATGTTCTTTGTGTCACTGTATGAGGATGGAGGTGGCACATGTAGTCTGAGCAAAGTAAAAGTGACAGAAATAGACAGATATGAAGACAATCTGGCAAATCCCATGATACAGAGCGGAACTTTCACCCATTATTCCTAATTGTGTTTGTACTATTCCAACAACAAAATGATACAACAGTGAAGAGAATATAATTCCTTATAAATGAAATGCAAGAAGGGGAATTGTAGTAATAATTAGAGATAAAATGCCCTTTTCTTGCAGCCTCAGAAACACAAAGTCAGAGCAGTGTTTGTGATCCAGGAGGATGAGAGACAGGGGCGGGGCACATTGATTATAACCAATGAGAGAGAAGCTCATTCCGACCACTAACCAATCACAGAGCAGCAGGCTGTGTATATAACTCCCGGCAGCCCCCTGCACCAGTATAACTTTCTGTCAATGTGTTCCGGGATTTTACCTGCTGCAGCTGAAATGGCCGAGACCGCTCCTGCGCCTCCTCCTCCTCCTCCTCCAGCTGAAAGCGCCGCCAAGAAGAAGCAGCCGAAGAAAGCAAAGTCCGGTCCCAGCGTGTCCGATCTTATAGTGAGAGCTGTGTTTAGTGTGTTACTTGAATCTCATAGAACACACTACTACTTTAGACCCGGAACCTATACAGTTCCAGTATTGAAGGTCAGAACACCTTCAGGTTGTTGTTTTTAATACCCAATATTTTACATACTTGTTGCAGTTAATAATGTTATGTTTTAAACCATTCATTCATCACCAGAGTGTGAACTTGAGTGCTATATTTGGGTTCTCTCTACCCCACCTTCTTCTGTGCATATACCCAAAGCACCGTTCACCATTTACTTGTCAGTGGCAGAAGCAGGGGCTCCCCTATTACTTTACATTAAAAGATCAGTACATTGTGGAGGTAACAATAATAGATAATTATGTAGTTAGGGTACAGTGGGTGCTAAACAATGAGCAGACAGACAGGAACCTATCAAGTATCAAGCAAAAAAGTTCCCATAAAACTTCAGTTTGATCTCCGGAGGCACATGAAAGTGACGTAGGAGGGGGAGAATTACTACACTTTCTATGTACAACATATGAAATCAGACTAGCCCGGTTTCTTTTTAGTTACGTGTGCCTATATATAGCGTACAAAAATGATTGTATGTGTATAAGACATCTTAAACTTATATGCACAACTACCGAATATGCCTTTATCTATATTGTCACGCCTAAAAGGGATGTGGATACGTCTCCTTTATAATTCTCTATATGGAGATCACTATACGTATCTGTTAATATTGATCTACTAGCCAATTTGATTGATAATTTGGTGGCTCTGAAAAGAGCCTTTGTGTTCTGGGTGTAAATGAAGTGGGTGCAGTTAGCCTAAGTTCTCTCCCCTCTGATCCTGCGGGCCAGCTGGATGTCCTTGGGCATGAGGTCAGGTGTGCGGAACTTCTGCCACTGGCGTCGGGCCCTGTTTTTCTCAGCAATCGCTTGCTTGATCCCGCTCGGTAGGTCGTAGATGGAGCAGCATTTGGGCATCTGTTTCGGGACGCTGTGCTCTATTGCATGTTGGACTGCGGTAGTAAAGGTGTTAACAGCATCATCAATGTCTCCGTTGGTGTCCAAGGGGCGGGGGTTTGTGATGTTGCTCAACTCTTCTTTGTACAGGCTCCAGTTCGCCCTGGTGAAGTTGTACCTGGGTGTTTGCTGGTGGGTTTCCATCTCGTCGCCAACAGTAATGGTAACTGGGTTGTGGTCTGAGGTCAGTTCCGCCAGGGTTTCCAACTGGACAGAATGTTTCACGTTCTTCAGTAAGACAATGTCCAGGACATCCGGTGTGTGGCTTGCAGTGCCTGGGTAGTGGGTGGGTTCTGTAGGGCCAGCCACTACAAAGTCACTCTCCTTTGAGTAAGCAAGAAGAGCTTGTCCTCTGGAGTTTGCTGTCCTTGAGTTCCAGCACCGGTGTTTGGCATTTAGGTCTCCCCCGATGATGGTTGGGACAGTGGAGTCCAGCAGAGCTTCCAAGTCTCCCAAATGTAGCTTCACCTTAGGGGGGCAGTAGGTGGCAATTAGTCGCAGTGGTCCTGTTGCAGTCTTTACCTGTACTCCAGTGGCTTCAATACTCCGGAGGGGTGGTAGTGCAATCTCATTATGGCTGACCCATGTGTTAACAATCACAGCCGTCCCACCACCTCTGGCTCCTGTTGCCCGGTCGGTACGGTATACCCTGTGGTTCGCCAGGCTTAGTTTTTGGTTTCCTTGAAGGTGGGTCTCCGAGAGCAGAGCTGCGCATACATTCCTCGATTCCATCAGGTGAAGGAGTTCATCTGTCTTCTTGCTGATACCATTTGCATTCCACATCACGATGACAGAACTGCGTTTAGATGTTGCTGCCATGGTGGTTAGTTTCTGTGCTCCTGAGAAGGGCCGGGATGAGATTCGCTATCATTGTCACAATGGGGTGAATATCCATTCTCGCAATAGCGCTCGCTATTTTAAGGATGATCTCTAGCCAGTTTGTTGGGCTTGCGGTTCCGCCTGCGGGGTCCGGGTTGGCCGCCTCAACGGGGTTGGTGGATGGTGTCCTGAGAGTTTCCGCGTAGGTCTGTCCGTCTGGGTTTTGCATCCTCTGGGTGGATGCCGTGCCTAGGTCTGGGATCAGGTGTTTTGTGGTCCTCTGTCTCTCCGGCGCCAGGCGGGGAAGCTGGTATTGAGTAGTGGGTGTCTTCCTTGGTGCCTGCTCCATCAGGTGGGGTGTCCGCTTTTCCCGTTCCTCTTGCTTTGCTTTTGTGAGGTACGGGCAACCACGGTAGCTTGCCGGGTGTGGGCCTTTGCAGTTTGCACATGTCGCCGGCTCCTTCTTCCTATCTCGTGGGCATTCCTTGGAGTTGTGGTTCTCTCCACAACACACACAGCGTGGCTTCTGGTGGCAGAATGCAGAGGTATGCCCGAGCCGTTGGCAGTTGAAACACATGGTTGGGCCTTTTCTGCCCTTTGGCGCTTCTGTGGTTACCACACAGCTACAGAGCTTGGTAATCTTGGTAAGATCTGCAGGCTGGCTCTCCGGGGTTTCTGCCAGTGTGACAATAAACAAAGGGAACTTCTTGGTCTTGTCCACCGGGGATGTCAATTGGGCTACGCTCTTGACTGGAAGTCCATGTTCCGCGAGGTCGTGGGAAATATCCCCCACGGAGGCGTTTGCTGGTAAGCCGCGAATTACAAATTTCTGGGGCTTTAGGCGCGTCAGTGGGAAGGTGTAGTATTCTATGCCCTGCTTTGCAAAGCAGTCCGTTAAGCTCCGGTAGTCGTCCACAGTTGTGGTAGTGATCTTTGCGTGGTTCGCCCGTGGTTTAACTACAAACGGGGAAGTGCAGTGCTCGGTGAGGATGTCGACAAGGTCCTTGTGGGTCTTCATATTCCTAACCATTACCGGTGGTATGCGAATCTTTTTGGGTGGGAGTGCAGTCTCTTCATCTTTGCACCTGGGCCCTGAGCAGTCATCGGCATTAGCAAGTGGCTCGAAGCGGTTTGATGTTTTGATGCCTTGGTCTTCCTTGTGCTTCTGCATCTTTGTCTTTGCTACCGATGGAGGGGAAGAACCATTGGAACTATCAGAGTTTGCTCGCCCTCTCTTCTTCACTAAAGTGTAGTCCATGTCTTCTGCAGCATCATGTATTGCAGTCTCCATAGGTGGCACATTTGCCTCTGCCATAGTAAGGCGCAGACCAGAGCCACGCACCCGCACGGCGGCGGGCACACGGCACAAATCAGAGCCACACGCACGGCGGCAAGCACACTGCACAAATCAGAGCCACGCACACGGCGGCGAGCACACGGCACAAGTCAGAGCCACGCACCCGCACGGCGGCGAGCACACAGCCCAAATCAGAGCCACGCACCCGCACGGCGGCGAGCACACGGCCCAAATCAGAGCCACACACACGCACGGCGGTGAGCACACGGCCCAAAGCACGCAACGCAGGGAGCAAAAGCACACGGCGCAGGGGGGGG